>CM055834.1:4808411-4999743 GCA_029582265.1 Zoroaster sp. YZ-2022 | reverse complement strand
AAAATTTTTGAATTTAAACGTCTTTCGTCCCCTTCATCTTCGTTATCGTCGTCATCGCTGTAATCTTTGTCGACTTCAATATTTGCTTTTAATTTAAACTAGACCAGTAATTCTACGCTAGTTAAATAATTAAAACTCTTTGACAATCCTATTTTCACCCAGACTCATGTCCGTACGGGATGATAGGACTTCAACCCAACTGTATCCTTTGTTACGGTAAGGTTAATACGATAAATACAATGCAAGATAATGTTCATTCCTATATAGTACCGACTTACCGTACGTCGGGCCATTGAATGGGGGACCATTTTGATATTCCAACAGCGGATTGGTCCGACTGCCCGTAATTCGGATCAATGGGCTGTCAGTTATTTAACTAGGTCAGTAGGCTTATAATAATTAGAACCGTGTTGGATCTTTGAGGCCCGACCTGTAGGTTGGAATATTTCAGAGTCGGACGAATGGGTTGTCGGACTAATTGGTTTACAGAAAAATAAGCTGTCGGGCGATTAGATATTTGGATTATTTTTTTTGTTGGGCAAAAGTAAGGGACTTTTGGAACATCGACTATAATTACCCCCTTAAAAAAATATATGTGGCGGACTAACAGTGAGTCAGTTGGTAAATTGAACATCCCTATTGTACCGACTTACCGTATGTTCATTTATTGAATATTTCAGTATCGTCTACGTCAGTAGGAACATTGAATTTCCATGTGCATGTATTTATTTTATAGTCCTTTGTCTTGTTTCTGCACTGTAAGAAATATCCGTATTTTTACGGGAACATTTTACGGAAACTGGTCCGTAAAAAGTGAATTACGGGAAAAGTTGCACGGAGTCCGTATTTCTACGGGGAAAGTTCCATCGTCCGTTTTTCAACCAGTAATTTTTTGCTTGGTTGACATATTTTCCAATAATGACCATTTTAAATCGTAGAGTAATTTTAAGTATAAACTTTTTAATGCAATTGTATTTTTTGTGCAAAAGAAAATACACAGTATTTATAAACAAAAGGAAACAATTATTTTGTGGTATAATACCGTTTGAACGAGGAGCAGATTGTTTTAGAAGAAACGGATCTGTTCCGTAAAAAAAAAGGTTGTAGTTTACACTTTTAAACACAACAATTATAAACAATTCATTTTCAAATTACCTCTTACACTTTTCCCAAATATAAAAATAAATACGATGGTAAATTTAAATTTGTGTGAGCATTTAACTTTAAATTTGACCCCTAGTTTTATTATTTTATTCGTGTTTATTTTGCTTTTACTTGGACGTGGATGGAAAGTTTTACCATTGCATGACGGGTATAAATGTCTAGGATTCGACCCCCATATGCCAATTTTCCATAATAACACGCGTGTGCCGGCAGGGCCGGTCGTGCACAGACTACTCGCAGTCTCAGCAGCAGACGATTGGCCGATCGAAACCGGACCGCGGGCTAGACTGAAGAAAAGTTAGAAAAGTGAAAACATCTGACAAATGAGTGACATTCACAAAAAAAAACCTCCTCGGTCGTCTCTCAACGCAACCTGAACCTGACATCTGAACCTCATCTGAAACTGAAAGGTATGTAAAATAAAAATGACACATAATATAGGCCTAGATGTAAACATGTTGGCCTGAATTGTTTTTGAGAAATTTCAGAATTATAATATCACAGACAGAATGAGTTTACTGACAGTGACACTGACACTAACGACGTTAACGTTAGCCTGAGTACATCATATACTGGCGGCGACTCGAGTCATAACTATTATTACAGCGTAACACACATACACTGTATCGTCCATGTACGTAATTCGCCGCACTCGTGAAATGACTCACCTACATTTGGCTTAGCATTTCTCGGAAAACTTACAAAATTATGGTGTATTACCATGATTACTAATTGGCTCATTTCACCAGGTTGGGATACACTCAAAATATGCTGAACTCAACTTTTTAAGGGACAATTGTATAAGGATTGGGCTATGTTTAGAGGAAAATTATGGTTTATCCTGATTAATTATATACTGAGTATGAATCAGAATTGTTTTTAAATAATTTCGGGTTTAAATTTATTATTTCTATCCAAGAATGTTGTGGGTGTCCATGGAAATAAAAGTGATGAAAATTGTGACATAAAAAAATATGCATATTATGATGATGAAGAATAATAAATAAAAAATCAAAGTAAACTTTTTCTGTTAATATATGTGTTATATGATGTTTAAATTCTCACATAAAGGTAGCCATACTGGAATATTTGCATAAATTATTTCAGCAACGGCGCTCAAATTTTCTTTCATCGACGTAACGCATGGTGTCTTTTTGGTAAATCTGTGTTACGTCGACAGAATGGTGTAAAAGATTTTCGCCAGTGCCCAAAACTATAACATTGCATCATAATATTCATGTCCAAACCCCTCTTTAATGAATAAAAGTGTCAGCTGGAAGTTCAACTGTACCGAATTTGGTGTCCATCCGTATTTCGTTACATCGAAGCACAATTCGTAGAAGAAAAAAAAATATTCCACCGCGTACATTAAAAATTGTATGGTGCATAACTGATGTCTACACGACCGTCTTGATTTCAACTCATTAAGTCTGTTCTACCGAGGTTTAATTTGGCGGGAAAAGCTGTCTGAAACCCTGGCGTCTTTTGTTACGTCGATAAATTAACCAATATCAAAATTACGTCGAAAACAGCAAATACCATTGGTTGTAAAATATTATGCCAAGTTTCAACTGTTTTTAAAGGGGGACTGACATGGATTTAAATCAAACAGTTAAATATGTGATCGTTTTATTCTTTTATATCAGTAAAAGATCAATACATTTGTGCATTGTGATTTGTGCACAGCGCTTTAATACACTATTGGTTCAAGGTGGCTTTTAATATGTGACGTCACCAACGGTCCGTGCTAGCCAATGGGAAGCTGCGCTCGGTTTAGTGAGGGCGCTGGTTATTTTCATTCATTAATACAGAGTTGTAAAACCCGTGGATGTGGAAAGCTTAGAGCAACAGCTGATGGACAAATCCCAGGAAATCAGTGATAAGAATTTTTGAGAGAAAATTTCCATGCTTGAAATAATGCAAAGAGATTAAGATCATGAATATACTAGTCTTCCCTATAATGTTTCTCTCTTGACACTATGAACAGGGAAATGTCTTAAACGCTGTTGTTAGGGACAAAATGTCTTAAACAGTATTAATGGGGCTTAGGTTTAAGACATTTAAATGTCTGAAATGTAATACAGCTTACGTTTCTGCAATTTAAATGTTTTAAACCTAAGTAGGGATAATGTTTAAGACATTTAAGACATTCTACCCAGAGTGTCAGAATCTTGTGGTTAGAAAATGTCTGAAATATATCTTTGAAGTTCAATCAAGAGTGAAACCATGTCTGAAGGTACACTGACTGCCATTGTTATTGAGTTAGTTGTTTACAATTAGTACACACAATGAGTGGGCAATAAGTGGTAGAGTACAGCTATAAACCACTATTCTGATTTCAAAGTACTGACATGGATATAACTGGCAACTCATTAAGAGATAAGAATTAACTCCAGTTCCTTATTCCAATATATTTCTACTGAATTCCTAATTAAATACACTTTTGTACACTGAATAAGAACTTATTTATTCGTTCCAAGCTAACAGCACTGGTCCATCTGCCTCATGATCATCAGTGATCTCTTGTGTTCATGTCATACAATCTGATTCCACATTCTCTTAAACTTTTAAATTGAAAACCTAGGAACAAACTTCGAAAGATCTGTCACTTGTTTTAATCAAATAGAATGAGTTTCAATAAAAAAAGAGAACAATCTGGCACTGTGTTCCCATATGAGTTAGCCCAAGTACATACTACATTGGCCCTACGTGGGTCTCATCATATTATGTTTTCGAAATCACTGGTTTCTTACTTGGCTGTGAACACTCACAGTATACTATAGACGCATATTTTGTAAAGCCACAAAAACATGTTGGTGTGAAAGAAAAAAGTGCAGAACCTTTCTTGTATTTTTAGTCATATGAAACGTATTGAAATGAGTCAAATTAGGGTTGCGCTCAGGTGATTTGCAAAAAGCATAGCTAGCTTTCAAACTGCAACTGGACGGATGAATAACTTTGAATATGTCTGTTTTTTTAAATAGAATATGCAGAGTTAGATGGTTGTGAACACTCCTGAAGTAGTTCAATGAACAATAAAGTTTTTCCTGTGGTATTTTTATATAAGAGTTCGAGCATTGGTATAAATTAAGATACAAAGACAAATGATTGTTTGGGAAGGGCTATCCATCTTTGACCAATTTATATTAAATACTAACCTTAAAGTAAAACAAGTAATTAAAATGCAATTTACAAGCCTCCCGTGCATTTTCAATTTTGATGAGAAAATCATCCAGATAAGCAACGACCCCATTACAACCATTACAAAGCACTTTTGAGATCCACTTTGGGAGTCATATTTTTGGAGTCATACTTTTGTTTATTTTTCCATTTTTCACAGCGCGTTATCTAAACGGGCAGTAAATTGTGGTGCGCTTTCGTCTTTTTCACTGGTTTCGGATCTTAATTGAAGTCATGTACACGTGATGTATAGCCTACACTGATGTTTGGAAAGGCACTAACACAAACAACCTGGGCCTACCCATTGAATTATTTTTGCGTGAAATAAAAAAGTGCACATAAATTCTTGTATTTTTAGTCTTATGAAATGTATTGAAATGAGCCGTTGCGCTCGGATGGCTTTCAAAAAGCATACTTAGCTTTCAAACTTCAACTGGACGGATGATTAATGATGTCTGGGTTTAACTTTGAATATGTCTGGTTTTTAATAGAATATGTCAAATGTACACTGGTGTATGACAATAAACCATAAATAGCCTACACTGATGTTTGGAAAGGCACTAACACAAACAACCTGGGCCTACCATTGAATTATTTTGGCGTGAAAGAAAAAGTGCACATCAATTCTTGTATTTTTAGTCTTAGTGAAATGTATTGAAATGAGCCGTTGCGCTCGGATGGATTTCAAAAAGCATACTAATAGCTTTCAAACTTCAACTGGACGGATGATTAATGATGTCTGGGTTTAACTTTGAATATGTCTGGTTTTTAACAGAATATGTCACCAAATGTACACTGGTGTATGACAATAAACCATAAATGCTGATCGATATTTTGAGATATCTGCAAACACATTCTTAATATGGTTTGTTTTTAAAAAGGAACTATACTCTTGTTATTGTTCGTTTTTTGTTGTTGCTTTTTAGGTGTTCGAGCGACAGCGCGAACACCTCTTGTTATTGTTCGTTTTTTTTTTTGATTTTTCTTCTCCTTCTTCTTGAAACATATCCAGAGCCAAAAACATAGTTGCGGAGTTCACAGAACCTTAAATCTTAACACATACGGTAGTTAGACCTTAACATGTAGTTGTACCTTAAGTTGTGACGTCATAGTGAGGTCATCAGATATCAAATTACACTAAATCAAAGTTTAATATTTTTCAAAAAACAGTTTAATATTTCAAAAAATCATATCTCATGAACCACAAACGATATTTTCACAATCTTTGCACCATGTTATAGATCTTTAATTATGTGATTGTCCGTACACAGACATGACCCCAATCCGACCTCCCTTCCGCTCGAAACCGGAAGTTGAAATTATTTTAAAAAAAATCATATCTCATGAACCACTGAAGATATTTTCACAATCTTTGCATCATCTGAAAGACCTTGAACTATGTCACATTTCTTTCACAGACATGACCCCAATTTGACCTCTCCTTCTGGCCGAACAGGGAAGTTTAAGTGAACAACCATTCAGAAGTATATGTACTGTATAATAAGCACACAGCCCATTCCGCGTGTGAACGGCCTTGACACACACAGACAAGAGGCATACAGTGTATAATACACTGTATAAACTATTACAGTCACTATACAGTGTACACGACAGTATCTAATTAGAATATAATACATCGCAATATATACTGAGACGCAATAACACTTGTTTTGGAATAGCATAAAATTGTAATGGTTCAAAATAAGACAACACAACAATTTGGATTAGAAATGTTGGCATTTTATTGAGGAAATGCCCACGTTTTGTCCATTGTACTCGATCCCATCTGTATGCACTTCACCGCGAGTGCATATATTACATTTGTGCATTGTGATTACTGATAATTTAAGGTCGAAAAAGTGGTAAGTTTCTATTGCGTCTCAGTATATGTCCACCATGTTACATTTCACTGTTATACCTTTTCTGTACGAACGTAGGCGCTCTGTAAACTATGAAAATGGACTGTATAATAATCTGTAAATGTATTTGTACAGCCAAAACATAGTTGCGGAGTTCAAAGAACTTTAAAGCAACAAATAGTTAGACCTTAACATAGTTCCAGGTAACGTTGTGACGTCTGGTGAGGTCATCTAATGAATTATTACGTAATTAATTATAATTAAAACAATATATTTTATATCTCGTGAACCACAATAGATAATATCTTGATTCCTTCACAATCATACAGAACATGGAGGACTCGACATTTGATACAAAGACATGACCTTATTGAACCTTACTTCCGGTCCAAATTGGGAGTTCACGTTCTTTATAAATTGACTCAAATCTGAAAGGGTATTCGAAATAACATTTTGGGTATATATGTTAAGTGGGATCTGCTTTTTCAAAAATATATTTGGTGACGTCATTGTTTAAAATGACTTTGTGCTATCTCAAAGAAAATATTAGATGGAATTTTACCAAATTTGGCACAATTGACACCATATTATGAGGAAAGATTTTGTGAAGTATGAATGACGTCACATGATTGAACTGGAACTTACGGTTGGAAGAATTTAAAATTATATGGGATGAACCGGAAGTTATTCAGTATAGCACATTAAATGTTTTTTTTAAATGATATATTATGAAAACTCATATCTCCCGAACTAAAGCTTGTTTTTTAATAACTTTAGGTGATGACGTCATCACATATGATGCACACTCGAACACCCTGAGTTTGTTTTTAACAAACTCAATACCTCTAGTTTTTTTTTTAAAACTTTTTCTTCTTCTCGGTGAATATCCAGAGCAAAAATCATAGTTGCAGAGTTCACAGAACTTTAAAACTTCACACATAGTTAGACCTTAACATGTAGTTGTATCTTAAGTTGTGACGTCATAGTGAGGTCATCAGATATCGAATTACACTCAATTAAAGTTTAATATTTCAAAAACTTATATCTCATGAACCACAAAAGATATTTTCACAATATTTACACCATGTTGTAGATCTTGAATTATGTGATTTTTCGTACACAGACGTGACCCCAGTCTGACCTTACTTCCTGTCCAAACCGGAAGTCAAAGTTTAATATTTAAAATCATGTCTCAACAACTACAAGAGGTAAATTGAAATTTTTGCACCATTGTATAGATTATTAATTGTCGAAAAAAATTACACAAAGGTGACCTAATTTGACCTTACTTCCTGTCCAAACCGGAAGTCAAATTTATTATTTAAAAATCATATCTCAACAACTACAAGAGGTAAATTCACAGTTTTTGCACCATTGCACAGATTGTTAATTGTCAAAAATATTTACAAAAACATGACCCCAATTTGACCTTTACTTCCTGTCCAAACCGGAAGTCAAATTTTAATATTAAAAATATATCTCAACAACCACAAGGGGTAAATTCACAGTCTTTCCACCATTGTATAGATTGTTAATAATTGTCGAAAAATATTAACACAAAGTTGACCCTAATTTGACCTTATTCCTGTCCCAACCGGAAGTCAAAGTTTAATATTGAAAAAATATTTTCAAAATCGTACATTATTAGCGAGGACGACGGTTTCGTCAAAATCACAATTCGTATCTGGAACTACACGAAAACGGGTTGTAAAAACTCGCCAAAGGAATAAATGCATTCTCTCAAAGAATTTCAGTACCAAAATTGACCCTTATGTAGCAGAACAGTTGTTTTTCACATTTGAACTGTTTTTTCAAGAATAAATAATGTGATTAAGTTCAAATCATTGAAATGGACTTCAAACAACTCATCAAACCACATCATATTTTACAGGGTACTCTTTAATATGAAAAAAATAATAATGCAAAGTTTCTTTAAAAAACATTCTGACGTCATCATCACTGCCCCTGACAAAACTCGAACACCTATGTGTTTGTAATATCACAAACACTTCCATCTAGTTCCTTCTGAATTGCTGTCATATTCAAAGCATGACAAAAAATATGACTGTTACATGCCAATATCTCTTTGAATGAAATTTTCACAGGTTGGTTTTATGATTTGTTTTTGAAAACTAGGTAATTTGATTAGAGTGTACTCATCCAAAAATCCATGCTATACCATCCCTTTAAAATTGAGGTACACTACTTAAAATTTCAAATAATTTGTTGCAGGAAACATGTACTCACCTAAGGCGGAGCAATACCTTGCAATTGATGGCAATATCATCAACTCAGTGAAGGGAGATAAGCTCTAACCTTAATGTTTGCGGCCTACTATGTTTTTAACATACATTATGCTAAGGAGGCATCCTGCACCCTTGATTTTGTTCAGAGGTAAGTTGAATTTGACTGGAATGTGACAGTCTTAACACTCAAAACAATGTGATTGTGAAACATTTAATGTTGGTCAATTTTGATTAAAAGGAAAGATTTAAAGGTGCACTTTGACTTGAATTGCCATTTGACCAGGCTATCTGTTTGATGTTTCTTGACACCTAGAGGATGGAATAATATTGTACTCTTGTTTTGAATTGCATTCGGGATAATGAATATTATTTTTGGTTTTACCCTACACCTCACTGCTCTCCGAGACCTGCAAAAAAAATCTACAGGTTAACTAATTGGGTGGGATTCGAACCCACGACTCCCCGCATTCTAGACCAGATGTCTTAACTACTAGACAACCGAGCGAATCCTATAATTATCAGCAGAGGGCACCACAAACAATTTCAATAGATGTAATAATTGCATCATGGACAATAAAACAAATAATATATACTGTACTCGTCAAAAAAACAATGTTGAACCATCCCATTGTCATTCAGTATTTATGAGGTTGATTTTGTTGGTTAAAGGGGTGAGTAATTTTAATGATCTTTTTCTATTACAGATTCTTCATGGGAATAAATCCAAGTACAGGATCCAAGACTGGCTTGAAGAAGCGGGAAGGCCAAGTCAGTGGTAAATTCTTTGCACTGGCCAATGCAGTGGCTCTCTTTGAGAGTGATTGGACAAATGAGCAGTAAATTAATGTCCAAATTGGCGGCTATAGCTGTGGCTACGGCTGGATCGCTGCGTCATCAGGCGATGAAGTATCGGACGTCCTTGGCAACACCCTTAGCAACAATCGTAGCTGTAGCTGTAGCTGCCAATTCGGATACGGCCTAATATTGATTTGGGCAATTCCACACTAATGGGCCAAAAAGAAAACTTTGTAAGAGAGGCATTGGAGAGTGAGACAAAAGTAACTATTTTGTCCCAGTCTTTTCCTGTACATTCCAAAGCTGTTCATGATTGTTCATAGCCAAAAAATAATAAATTAATCCGTCATTTGAAAAGTGTTACGTATGTAACAAAAGACAGACATATGGCCTAATAAGTGAAGAAATAATAAATAAAAAAATACCAAATATTGTGCCAGTAACATTCCTAACCCTTTAAGATTGTAAGCAGTAAAACTGGGATATTGTCATGGGTATTAAGGAAATAACAATGGGAAATAAGTCGCGTACGAACATTGGACAGATATTTTGTGACAAAAGTCTGTCCCCGTTTGTACATAACAATTTGTTTTTAACTTATAATTCCTCACCAGGGGTGGGGCTTTCTTAATTTTGGCTAGTAACTATCCCTAAGGGTCTGTAGAATTGTTATTGGACAATGTTGGGTCAATCAATTTATTTCAGTATAATTTCTACCAAATGATAACAAAAATTTTCGTTACTGTTACATACGTATAAATCTTGAAGATTTATCTCCTCCAGTTTCTTAAATGCTCAAACATTATTCTCATGCGCCTTTGAATGTACACAGACAAAAATACATGGCAACATATACTTCATTTTGTTATTACTATCCCATGTTGCCCTCCCATGTCACACTTTTGTGCCCATTAGTGTGGAATTGCCATTTGCATTGGCCAGTGTAAAGATTTTAAATCATTTACCCTCCCATTGTAACTGCACTCTAGTGGCAAGTAGCTATAGAGGTCAAAACCAGTCAACTGCCTGCTTTGGACTGTTGACCTAAATGTGCACACGGGGGCATTTTTGATTGGTTTTTACTGTCATTTTGAACAATACCAGACAATGCTTTTACCAGTCAAAAACGGTTGAATCATTTTGACCTGTAAATGTACTTACTACGCGTAAAGTTTGACAGTGTTCGACGTTTATGTGCACTAGATATACCTTGGCAAGTATATCAAGATTTTGACTGATTTTGACCTTTGTAGTAGTAGGAGGGTTAAATCATTTAAATCATTGCAAATCAAAAGTTGTACTCAAAAGCTATTGATTAGTGCAAATTTACACAGATTGGTTACACACACCAACTCAAAAACATGGCACAAATGTCAATTCAACAGCGAGTGCAACTTTTGATTTGCCCTTATTTGCATTCAAATGACTGCTGTATCAAAAATATTGAAACAAATGAGGTGTCAAAATGCGGGTAACATAACTTAGCATAACTTTTTGTTTTAGAATAATGGTCACTTGAAAAGAGTTTCTTTTTGTGGTATGTTTAGTAATGTTTAGTAATGTTTAGTAATGCATGTTTATTGTTCATTAGAGAAACAAAATTACAGGCGTGCAGGACTCAAACTGAAAACTTCCTGTTTACTAAACCTAGCCTGGCCAATTGAATTCCAAAATAGCAGCTCATACACCGATTGCATGCATAGACCAGATGACAAACTTGATGGCCAGGGCTAAATAGACATGTACTGATGACATCATGGTTTGTTTATCACATTGTTTGTTTATTACAGTGCTGTAACTGAGTACTGCATTTCCGACAGCTGTGCGGAGACACAATAGTTTCCCATTCTTCTGCTAAGATTTATCCATGACGTCATGAGTACAGGGGTCTATTTCAAGGTGATGCTTTCCGCAGACTTCTGTGCTTATGGCACCCTGTAAAGTGTGTACATTTATTTGCCACAGAAGGGTGTAAGTACAGAATTCCACGTTAAGTGGTGCCATGAAATTCGGCCCGGTTGCACTTTGCAGGCAATCATGGATTGAGTCTGAGCACCAGGGGCGGATCCAGAGTGCGGGGAGGGGGGGGGGCAACCTCCTCTGGAGCCACACCTGAGCACATCCTTTGGATTTTCTTTCTCAGGAAAAACTGGTGTTAGGTATTGAGATGTAAATGTAAAAGCTGTTAATTGCTATTGAAAACTCATTGTTGTGGGCAATTTGTTCCATTTATTAAATTCTTGATGTTCAAGATCTGCCTACCTAAACCTCAGTTGTTCTGAAATCATTTGTACAATGTAAGTGTCTGTGAAGTTCGAGATTTCCTTCCTTGTACTAAAATAAATATGCTACAGTTAGTACCTTCAGTTTATAACCATCACTTTAGATTTCTTTACCCTGTACAGGAAGATATCCGTGCTTTGAAGTTTATGATGTTCCCCATATCACCACAGAATTGAAAAATAATGGAACTCAAGTTTTCATGTCCATAGACATGCAGTTCTGGTAGACTTTAACATTATGTTCGTTGAATTTACACATCTTTTTATGGAAAACATTAAAAATACGGAATTTTTGGAAAAGTCTTAATTTTTTGTTAATTTTATCCGTAAATTTTGGGATTTCTTTTTTACGGACAAAATTTTTTGCCGTATTTGTACGGAACTAATTTTGTGTTAATCCCGTTAAAAAACATTCAATCCGTAAATATATGGATTTTATTTTTACGGACAACATTTTCTGCGGTAATTTGTACGGAATCAATTTTGTGTTAATCCCGTTAAAATACAATTTAATCCGTAAATATACGGATTTTATTTTTACGGACAACATTTTTTGCCGTATTTGTACGGAATTAATTTTGTGTTATTCCCGTTAAAAAGATACAGTTTTACTCCGTAATTTTAACATAATTCCGTTAAAAAAGAATCCGTAAAATTTACGGAACATTAAAAAGTTCCGGTACTTTTGCTGCCGGAACTTTTTCCGTAAAATAACGGAATTTATTTTTACAGTGTGTCTACGTTTGTCTGTTTTGTCTGTTAATTGGTTTGGGAACAAAAGCTTTGCTTCATTGTCTTTTCAACTTTCATATCTTTATTCATCAAAATATCATAGTGATGATAAAAACAAATTCTAAAATTATTTTGATATTTATTCAATAATGCTCACTGTTTTCTTTCAGTTCCTATTGCAGTGAGTAATCTTGTCATCTCTGAGTCAGATACCAACATCATTAATTGGAAAGCCCCCCAAAACAAGTGTCCTGTTATCGATTATTCGATTCAGTTTCAACTGGTTAATAGAGATCAATGCCGAGTGATAAATGGTGAATTTGAAACTGTAACCAACACGTCAGTGAGAGAGTTTACTTTACGGGACGCTGATTCATCACTATACGCATATTCAACGTACAAGATCCGTGTACTAGCGAGGAATGAAGCTGGACTTAGTGAATATCAGGATGAGAATCATACTGAGTATACAACATCAGCAAAAGGTAATTACCGAAACATACAAAACATCCTATTTATATTTTATATAATAACGATCTGCATCGTTATTCTACCTTGCAACAAAGGGTCATTTAAATGTTTAATCAATTTGGAAAGGCGACTATAGGCATAAATGAAAATGATACACAAAACTACGTTGATAACTAGCTTATAAAATTATCAATAACAATAATAAGTATTCAGAAATATTTGGGAAAGTAAAACCCTGTACATGTTGTATCATAAAACATGTATCAGAGCCGTACAGCTGACCAACTGACTGACCGACGGGTTTGTTCCTATAGATTAAATATAAATGCTTAATTCTATAAGGCATAATGTGCCACGCACATATTTCTTAAAATATCTTCAGAAAACTTCGACCTATCACGCTCAAATTTCTGCCTCATCTAACAGTTCTTTACGGAAGCGTTGAAGGGACATCGTAAAAAATGTACCCAGCTTAAGTCATAACTATGACTTAATGTCTCATAATTATGACGACTTTGCATAAGTAATGATAATAACAAAGTACATAAGTAATAATTATGACTTAACACAAGTCATAATTATGATTTAAGCCGGGTTATCTTTTGTTAACGATGTCCCTTTAATGCTTCCGTATTTAACGCTTTCGTTTATGTCAGGGAAACCGTCTTTTTTGAACAGGTCCAATTTGAATTTCCCCTTTCAGTGGTAAATAGTAGACTGTGTTTTAGGGTTTATAAAACTTTTGAACACAGATCTGGAAACATGACCAATTCCAATGCATTCTGGGAATCAAATATGGCCGCCGTAATGTTAAAATGCAAAACAATTTATTTTTGCCATTTTCACTTTATAAATAGTGTTGAATGTGATTATGTCTGCCTCTGCTGAACTAGATAACTATAACTAGATGTATATGATCGAAAAGGTAATAAAACAAATATCTTCATGGTTTATAATATGATCAGAACCATCGGCATCCCCAGCAGATTTCCAGTTGACAAAATCGAGGCACAATATTGAGTTGGCTTGGAGTGAAATACCTTGTGGACAAAGAAATGGCGACATTACTGGATATACGGTAAGGTTTGTGAATTGTCTGATGTTTTGTACCATTTTCCTTTTTGTTTAGCTTACTTTGTAAATAAAGGGAATAATATTGAGCCTATAACTCTAAAAATTATATAACTATAATCCATATTTAGCAAAAACTGTTTCATTGAATATCATTTTAATAAGTAGCATGGGTTGGGCTGGACAAAAAAATACTATTGACAGAGGAGAAGAAGATAATAGTTTATCATCTTTATTTCTTATGTGAAACTTACAGTATTAAAATCCTACTCAGTTTCAGTTTCCTTTATTTTGATTGTCACAGATTCGCTTCAAGGTACTGAAGAAGCCTTACAACATCAGCTTTAAGCCTCAGAGTACATACCTGTCAGTAAACATAACACACCCAAGAATGCATCATAATATCAATGGTTTGGAACCTTCGACAAAATACGAGTTTCTTCTGGCAGGTGTTAATGTCGCTGGTACAGGAGAGCAGGTCAAAGTGGAGGCATTTACATCAGTTGAAACAGGTGATGAAGTCCCTTTCTTGCTAACAAATCAAGATGCAACGTCCTAGTATAAAGATGCACAATCCTCGCTCTGACAGCGTTTATTTTCTCAAAGGAAACTTCATCAAAATTAAATGTTATGATTTTTCCAGAGATGATCGATTCTTACGACAGAGAATTGTTCATAAATATATGAAGCCCATGTATACTGATATAACAATCCTATATAGTTTCAGACCTGATAAGAATACCATTAATTTGTAAGCATTATACACAAACAAATTGAGTAGAAAATGGTATACATATTTGCAAATTTTACAGAAATTGATTCTCCTGCAATGCCATCTTATAATTCCTCCAAATCGACACCATCAACAGTCACCATTGGTTTACATCTTCCAACGAATTCGACCTACATCACGTGAGTATCTCAGATCATAAGCCGGTAATGATTTTGATGAAAAAGTGTATCAAGAATCCATAGAAGCAGGGGCAGATCCAGAGTGTCTGAATAGGCAACAACACTGCCAAACTAGGGTTCAAATAAAGCCTACGGTAAATTTCAATGCATTATGAATGTTGATTGGATATAAAGAGGAGGCACTTACCCTATCCTCCTCTAATTTGGGTGCACGGTATAACTTGAAGTTCTGCATGTGTATTTTCATTATATATATATTTTTTCAACGCATGGAAAATTCTGGAGGGGGTGATCCTATGGGCCATCCCCCCGATCCAAAATGTGTGTGGGGGAATATATCTCCCCGTTTCCCCGGGATTTACGCCCGTGGTTTTCTATGACTAATCATCAATATGACTATGTCATCGTGACAGTTAAACCATGCAGACAATTTGTTAAAAGTAGGCCTACTGTACACGTCGTTTATATTCTTATTGTACAGAGGTATCCAAATTGGTGTGCAGCGGAGTCAACCAGTCGTCAACAGAGAAGCCACATATTCTAGACAGCTCAGATCAGACATGACACCTGATTACGTAGCAGCAGAATTACGTAAAGAGAATCTTCCTGAAACATTCACCGTAGGTGATGGAAAGACTTATGGTGGTTTTGACAACAAACCCTTGGAGAGCAACACTGAGTATGATATTTACCTCGGTTCAGTCAGCAGAATTTCAGACACGGTAATAATTAAAGCGAATGTTTGTATTATGCAGAAATTACCCTTGAACAAGGATGCGTGTTCAATACGCTAGTTTATATGCCTACAAAGTGTTTGTTTTTGACAGTTATAAATCACATATTTTTAATGCATAGGATGTTGTTCGTAAATACTATTTTATAGCTATTTTGTTTCGATAATGCCAATATTTCACATAAATTTAGTTTGGTGAGTTTATGTAAGTGTTTTTGCTCAAGTTGTAAAACATTAGATTATGTATAGGCCCTTCCATAGTTAACTTTAAAACCACGATCATTCGCGAATCTGCTAAAGCCCATGGACAGACCTCCATTGCTTTTGATATCCAAGTACATGTACCTTCAAATCAACTTCTGACATTATCTCAAACATTAGGCTTCATAATATCTAGCTCGCGCCTACCTCAGTAGACCCTGGTTAAAACCTGTTTGGTTTAAATGGCATGCAACAGCTAGTGTGTGTGATTATTTGTGCATGCACTTAACAAAATTATATCTACTTTGATCTTGACAAAATACGTATTGTTTTAAAACTAAGTTACGGATGAATTATATGTCACTGACAACTGTTTCGGCTTTGTTCTGCCTTAATTTGACCTTGGGGCTCTTTGGTAAACACTCGAGGTCACATTTCGCATAATCTATAGCGTCAACTTAATAGATTACTATAACATAATTTTCCTATTTGAATTTGAACAGGAGTATTCCATGTCCTGGGGAGAGTCGCTCAGAGTAAAAGGTATCGATTTTTTTAAAATAATAAATGTTATGCAGTCATACATTAGCATACGGATTGGAAGAAAATAATCGTAGTTATATTACTTGTTCAATAATCAGTTAATGTAAGCAAACTTCCAGTCGAGCAATTGTTAATTAAGTTAATTAATTAAGTTAAGTACGACAACGAGTAAAGAAAAATGAACTCGAGAGTACATACTCAAGTACGAGTACAAGTACTCATAACACAACTCTATAGTTTGTGTATTCAAATACTTTTCCCATGAGTACGAGTACTACAACTCTGCATTTTAGCTTGTGCATAACCTTTTCTTAATTATTGGCATTTTCACGTAGTTTTTCTTTTCTCTTTTCGGTTCTTGGACGTTAACTGCCCGTTGCCCGCCTGCCCGCTCATCCGTCCATCTATTCAAAATGATATTTTTTGTTTGGTTTTTGTATCATTATTATTATTATTTTATTTTATTTATTTTTGTTTGTTGCAGTGCCAATGAGTTTGGCAGTACCAGAGAGTAGTTTCCCAGTCGCTGCTGTGGTGATTCCTATCCTGATTCTCGTCATCATTGCATGTGTAGCTGCTACAGTTATTATGAGGTTGGACTTCAAACATTGTTGTTTAAATTCTAACAAAACAGTGTTAAATGTTGAAGAAAAACAAACCACAAGAAGCCTTATAGTAAGTTTGAAGATTTCTGGAGAGGGTAATTTTCCTGACTGTTATACGTACTGTTTATTCACTCAAAAAAGCCGAGGCGTGATTTATACAATGGGTCATATCTGTAACAAGACTTAAGGCCGGTTCGTACTTAACGCGAAAGCGAATGCGAAGCGAATTTTACGTCATCAAATTCCCAGCGAATGATTCGCGCAAGTTGAAATGTGTTCAACTTTTGCGAACCTTCTCCGCGAATATTTGCCGTGAACCATTGTCGACGTCACAAATTTCGCTTCGCATTCGCTTTCGTGTCAAGTATGAACCGGCCTTTAGTTAACTTGCTTTGTACACCGACCAACTTTTTAAAAATGCAGTTTTAACGGGTTTCTACATCTCAAGCACCAATGATACCCAATGATATGGCGTGATGATTGCTATCTGTATGTAGCTTTTGTATGTGTCAATGTTTTTGTTATTATTCATTTTATCGAACAGGAGAAATACACAAAAGCGAAAAGCAGGCGAGAGCGCCATCATTGACACGATCTCGGGTAAGATTTATGAGATATTATATGAATTAAAATACTTACAACCCTTGAAAATGTGACTTTTCACTTAGATGGAAAGTTCAACATTTATAATTACCATGATAATTACTTGGTGAAACAAAATTTAATTTACAAAAGTAAAAACATACAAACATAAAATCATCATGTTCATAAAAAGTTTTTCATCGTAATCCTAAATGTTTTATGATATATTTTTACATTTTACTATATATGGCATTTACGATTTATATACAGCAAATGTCGGTTTACATGATGGTTCACGTGTTGAAGTAGACGAAGCGTCAAGTAGCGATGTCGCTGATATAGGACCAGACCCTGTACCAACAACTAAACTTATACCCAAACAAGTCCGTAAGAAGACACCATATCCAGCACAAGGTTCCATTCTGTTGACGGAGTTGGAAGATTACGTTCGTAAGAAGAAGGCTGAGTCGTACAAGGATGGCAATGGGTTTCTTCGTGATTATGAGGTGAGTGTATTATATACAGGTAGTAGACTGGCGATTGCATATTGCATCTAAGTAATTACTACTTAAACCTTGCTGATGATCACACACACACATTACACGTCCTGTTATTACCACTGAGTTTGAAATTCCACGTAACTATTTTGATTATGCAGCTTACTCATAAAATCCATAGTTACCGATTTAATTTTGCCCTACACCGACGTGTGTATAGCATTGCATACTCAATGCTTTCCGAGTGTCTGCGACTCGGGCGGGATTCAACCACTGAGCTTGCCAGATGACGAGTGGCCGGCTAGAATCCTATTATAGCAGCGGGTTCCGCAATATGTATCGGTTGGTGAAATTCTTGTGTTGGGTGATACACAATTGATTTAATTTTGCTCTACACCGACGTGATAGCATTTCACCAACTTATATGTCACAAACATATATATATATATATATATATATATATATATATATATATATATATATATATATATATATATATATATATATATATTTAGGATAAGGAGTTTTATTAATACATATTTCCTTACCCTAATCCTGCAATTAATGACAAGGGTCTCTTGTTGGTGGCGGACACTGCTCCCCAATCCTCAATTACATACAGTATAATAATAATATTATTATTAGCCCTAAACTATATTACTTTTTAAGATTACTGATACGAAGTTCAGTATATAAATTAATGGGTAATGTTGTCCTCCAATGGAGATAGTTGTTGTATAGGAATGTAATACTGCCGATTCAGTTTCTATCTCCGTCTTTGGATAACGACTAAGTACTTGATATACTGAGGGGTGCTCTGTAGGAACAGTAACCTTTAATCAAGGCTACTGATAGTTGAAACCAGAAACACCGGAGTAAATCCCTTCTCTTTATCGATAATCGTCCTGGGTTCATTAACCAAGGGCACTGATGCCAGTGAACAGGACCTACGGATTAACGTTTCATAATCGAAGGACCTCCCTGCGATTTCTGTGTAAACATAAGCAATGATGGTATCTTAGTATCTTACTCAAAGATTCATGCCACATGGATTCGAACTATCCGAGCAGATGTCCATGCCCGTGTGGCCATTGAACTCCATAATATTTAACCGATTTAGGACGTTTATAGATTTAATTTTCTTTGATAACAGATGGATGTTACCTTTCCTTCTTTTTTAGAATTTGTCAAATGACAATCTTCATCCATGCTCCGTAGCAAAAAATGAAAAGAACAAAGAGAAGAATCGATATGCCAACATCATCCCATGTAAGTTCAACTCACATTATTGCTGGCTTATTAATTATAAGTTATTATATAGAGAATTGGCTGTTGTAAACTGCTTACCAACCTAAAGGACCTGTAGTATAAATGTAAAATAAATGTTACTGGCCTTAGTTTCGAACCTAGCAGGTTCTTTCTCAAAGGAAAAATATTGAGTTTGCCTTTGAGAAAGAACTTGCTCGGTTCGAAACGTCAGTCCAATATATTATTGACACATTATGCGGATATCATATTCCATATAAATGTTGAGTTCCTTGATCCATCGTATTCTACTCTATAAACTGCACAAATTTACAAAGACAATAATACAGTACAGTTGGGCACGTTCACGCTGTTTTGCTTCGAAAATAACACATTTGATAAAGTCAAAATAATTACACACTTGCGAAGGATATTATATACGGTCACCCGCTTCTCAACTAAAATGTCACCTTTCACACTGTTTTCACGCACAAATAGGTCCTAGCAGTTCAACATGTGTGTTGTATAATGCACGAAAAGTGGATTGTCGTGGCCGAGTGGTCTAGCGCACTGAACTCAAGTTCTGGTGTTGCCAGCAGCAGAGTGTGGGTTCGAGCCCCGGCCGTGACACCTGTGTCCTTGAGCAAGACACTTAACCATAATTGCTTCTCTCCACCCAGGGGTTAAATGGGTACCTGTGAAGGCAGAGATGGTTTGCTCTCTATGCGCTAGAAATGGCAGCAATTGAGCTGTATACTCCCCAGGGAGCTGAGATGGTTTCAGGAATGATTTATGAGCCTTATGAGCCTTATGAGCAGGGATAATAATATAATGCGCCTTGAGCGCCACTTAGTTGGTGGATACGTGCGCTATATAAATCTATACATTATTATTATTATTATTATGTAGTATTAAGCACTGTAACTCAGTATTATTGAATTTGGCACATGTATGCTTTAAGCAGCTTATGTGAAACGTTTTAATAATATCCCTTAATATAATTGTTTTTCACCACACAGATGATGATTCTCGAGTTGTGCTTACAATGCTGCCTGATGACCCATACTCAGATTATGTAAATGCAAGTTACATCGATGTAAGTTACACTGTTGATGTATGAAATAACATTTTAAATGAAGACAATACAGTAAGTGGAAATATAAAGAAAGATATAAAATGCTTGTGTCTTTCTTTGCAGGGTTTCAATGAGCCGAATAGATATATTGCAAGCCAAGGTAGGATAATAGTTTGACAAATAGATTAATGCATAGGTAAGACAATAGTTTGACAAATATATTAATGCATAGGTATAAAATAATAGTTTGACAAATATATTAATGCATAGGTATAAGATAATAGTTTGACAAATAGATTGATGCATAGGTAAGACAATAGTTTGACAAATATATTAATGCATAGGTATAAGATAATAGTTTGACAAATAGATTAATGCATAGGTATAAGATAATAGTTGACAAATATATTAATGCATGACAAATGTACCGTAATACTTCAGAAGCTTCACTGGTTAAAACATATGTTTTAACCAATGAAGCGGTATATACTTAAATATAGTTAAGAAGTATACCGAATTTCTGCAGCCTAAATTATACCAGCACCTTATTTTGTTATACATGAACCGGCTATTTTCAGGTCCCAACAAGGCTTCCGTTGCTGACATGTGGCGTATGGTATGGCAGGAGAATACAGCCAAGATTGTGATGCTTACTAACCTACAAGAGGGAGTCAAGGTAATTAAAATTGTTGTAGTTATATATTGTAAAATCCACAACGATTCATTAAAAAGGGGTTAGGGTCCCGCCCATGGCACTGTAATTATTCTTTGATCACCTTTTTAATATATGTGTAATGAATTCCATTCAATGGGATTTCATCTTTTGTTTCCTTTTTACAGCGTAAATGTGAGAAGTATTGGCCAGATAAATCAGCCATATATGGGAACCTTCTTGTTAAATTGTCCAATGAGGAGACGCATGCAGATTACATAATACGAGATTTCGTAGTTGGCATGAAATTAGAGGTATGGTTTAATTTCAAATGATGTTATGTAAAAACATTTGGCCAAATGTCTTTAAATGCATTCATATTTTATAATAATCAAGATACATATATAAAAGCCAATCTGTGACAATTTTATTTTATTTCATGGTGCCCATTAACGAGGAAATGGTAAAAATTGTATTTAGATTTTAGCAAATTTAACTTCCTTTGAATGTGGAAATAGAACACAATAGCAATAATTTACAATGGCATCTTATACATGAATGTAATAATTTGATCCTTTAAATGTTTTACTCAGGAAAAAGGTATGAGAAAGGTTCGCCATTATCACTTCACAACATGGCCAGATATGGGCTTGCCTCAAGATCCCAACAAAGTGGTGAATTTTGTTAAACTCGTGAAGGAATACAACCCTAAGAATGTTGGTCCCATGGTCGTCCATTGCAGGTTGGTAATATCACCGTGCATCCCGTGTATAGGAAAGTCAGTCAGGTGTACCGTGACAAAGCGGTTTAGTTTAGTTTAGTTTAGTTTAGTAGCCAGGATGGTAAGTGGTCTTGTGTCCTTGAACAAGACACTTGAACAAGACAACTACCTGATTCTCATCACCCATGAGTTGTATGGAGACCTGTAAAGGCAAATATGTTATTATTGTGTTTGATAAGACACTGGACGCTTAACACACTACATAATAAAATAGGCTGTATTTTGTAATACTATCCAGGTGATACTATCAAGAATAATATAATGGAGGCATTTTTAAAGCGCTGTTATACGACGTATCACAGCGCTGTACATTATTATCCCCTGTTCATCAGCAGCGGCGTAGTAGTATGTCAGATGGGGGTTCTAGGCCACCTACTAAAAAATGATTTTTAAAAATCATTTTTTTAAAGGGACTTTCCCTAAATGGTGTCGTGAAAAGATGACCTCATCAAAAAATCGATGAGGTCATTAAAACCGCCTCCGTTTTGAGTGTATTTAAAAAAAAAACGATACTTATAAAAATGAGATAAGAAAAAATGAAAAAAGTAAAAATATTATCTTGTTTAATAATAAAGATGACAACGAAAAGAATGAAGCTAACAAAAACAGAATATAATTTAAAAAGCAAAGCAGAGCTAAAAGAGATTGTAATAAATGAAAATATTAAAATTGAGGCAGGTAGTGGTAAATATGGAAAACTGACTAAACTTGATTATTTAACGGCGGTATTAAAATATAAAGATGTATTATTTCCTAAAGCAATTATTCCTTGCGAATGGCTTTTAGTTGGTAAAACAGACAAGTGTTGTATCGATAGTGTGTGTGGAGGAAAATATTGTGGATTACATCGGAGTCGTACGAGGAGTGACAAGCGTATCCCACTTCCCTGTTTAAAATGTAAAAAAGGGACAAAGACTTTAACTTGCTTTTGCACGAGATGTGCGAATAAAGTATTAGTAAATCGTTATAATCGTTTGAAAGTTGAAAAAGGAAAAGCTAGACGTTTGTTTAATAGTGTGATGAAAGAATTGTTAGAAAGAAATTATAAATTATAATTATACGGAGGAGGTCTATCGAATGGTTTTACCCGCTCCGCTACTCGCGAAGCGGGTTTTTGATTACGCTGACGCGAAGCGTAATACGATTTATTTACGCTCACTTTAAACTCATAAGTTTTTCTATAAGAATTTTTTTTTCCGCGTTTGCATCATCAGTTTTAACCTCTGTTTTTGACGGTAAACTCGTTGGTTTAACGAGTACATTACGGATTTTTTTCTTTCATTTTATAATATTTATCTCGCTCTTCGCATACGAGCACAAATTCTTCTTGACTGATGTAGCCGTCTTGGATGGCTTTAGAAACGTGGTTTTCGATTGTGTTAAGTTTAGATAAAGCTAGAATTCGTATTTCATCGTGTTTTTTAGCTTTTTTATACAATTTATTTTTCACATATCTGAGAGCGAACGCTCCTCCACCCAACCCCAAAGCTAAAACTTCAAAAGCGTATACCACAGGTGATGTTATGACTGTGGCGATACTGGCTATTCCGATGGCTCCTGCTCCCATACAGCCCAATTCAGCGAGAGTTTCTACAACGTTACAAGCGTTGATGATTTTATTATATTTTTTATATACGGCTTCGCGTTCATTAATTTCAATTTGTAATTCTTTTTGAATATTGTCGATTTTTTGCAATCGAAATTCTTTGGTGCTCTCAGCGTTAGAGTCATTCGTTAAAACTGTTAAATTTGGATAAAGTACGTTTGTTGATTCTAAATGTAAGGTCATGTTTATTATTAATAGAAAAAGATTATAATTTTTTTAATTTAACTGCCAAGTATTAACTTTAACGTCGTAACAGATTCCTTCATCTAAAGAGCCGAATAAATTTAGAGTTATATATCGTTTGATATCGCGATTATCTAAATTTGAACCGTAGCATAATATATATTCTGAATATCGTGTTTCGTTTGTAAAACGAAAAATAAAACCAGTGTCTATATCAAAATTGTTTCATCATCATAACGTAAACTACTCCAAATTGTAGAATAAAATTATTTTCACCCACGTTAGTTCTGCCATAGAACGAAATAAACAACGATGCACTAAATATAGAAAGACTTATTGCATTTCTATTTGCGTCCCAACGCAATCTAACTACTAAATCTCTATAAAAAATGTGGTCACCTAAGAGTTCACTAGATTTGAGGTGCCCAGTTTTTAAATATGGAACAAAACCTCTTGATTCGGTATTGTAACTCTCTTTATCGATACTCTCTCCTATTCGACTGGGTCCGTAAATACTCGCCATACTTACAGTATAAAATTATTTAATTTGACGGTAAACTTTTCATTTTTATATTGAAACAGATTTTTGAATTTAGCCTCAACAAAAACTTTTCTAACATTTCGCATTTTAAAACACATTTCGTACTTGAGATGCTGCGTTTCATTGTCGATAAAATGAAATTTATCATTTCGTTCTGGCGAAGGAATGTAATAAATGTTGACCGCATAATCACGCGTTACTGCGTGCGTAGCAAAACTATTAGTTTTTATAAACTGCGTAAAAATACTGCAGTACGTGGGTGAAACGTTAAACATGAAAAAAGGTTGTTTAAACGTAGCGTGCCATCCGAGTATAACGTTATATTTTTCGATGAGAATAGTTCTTTGTAAAATTTCATCTCTATTTAAATATCCGTGATGTTCGTAAATTTCGCTAGGCGATGTTTCACCGCTCGCTCCGCTTGCACTCTCACTACCACTATAGCTCGTTCGCTCACTCGTTCGACCAGGTCCGTAAATACTCGCCATATTTATACAATCTCTAGATTTAAAATAACGGGGAAACCGTGATTATGTACATCTCTAGCTTTTGAATCTTTAATTTTAAAACTCAACGCGTTAAAAGTACCGATTTTTAATTTTTTAAACAATGGACTATTGTATTCCATAAACATACTATCTCCAAACGATTTACCTTGCAAGGGAAAAACGTTTAAGACGGTGCTAGGCTGTCCATTAAAATAATTATCGGTCGTAGAAATTTGATCGCAATGAATGTATAAAATTTTAAAAAGTTGTACATCGATTTTTTTACTATATTCTCCTATGGTTAGAAATTCATTGTGTAGTCCGAGTAAATTAGCTAACCCGCTACTAAATTTAATTGATTTATCGCCATCGTTTATTTTTAACGTGTAAACACCCGTTGATTTATCGATCGTAAACGTTATCCAAGACTCGTTTTTTGAAATTATATCTATAATTTCATAAATGTTGTAAAGCCCCGGCTCGATAAATTTTACAACATTATCTAATCTCGCTGTACGATAGGTTATTCGTTCTTTTTTACGTACATTATAATATTCTACCCAAATGTTTGCGCTAAGTAATGATATCGTGAGAGTACCACTACGATTATCGATAACGTTACCTAATTGAATTTCTCCACCATTTCTTTCAATTTCTAATTCGACGGTATGAAACATTTTAATATTAAAAGTTATAAAAAGTTATAATAAATGACGTTTCCATTAGCATTCGAGAGTAATCCAT
Organism: Zoroaster sp. YZ-2022; assembly: GCA_029582265.1. Taxonomy (NCBI): domain Eukaryota; kingdom Metazoa; phylum Echinodermata; class Asteroidea; order Forcipulatida; family Zoroasteridae; genus Zoroaster; species Zoroaster sp. YZ-2022. The sequence continues at coordinate 4,974,555 of CM055834.1, read as the reverse complement.
CGAAACGATATCCAACATCCGGAAATTTTTATGTTCCTGAAAATTTTAACGCTAGCGATTTAACGAGTATAAATATTTACGTTAACAAGAATGAGTTTTTTAACGTACAATTTGATAATGTTTTTAACAACTACAAATTACCTAAAGTGGCTAGTCAAAAAGTAGTCGATGATTGGCATCATCAACCGTTAATTTTTTATCAAAATCAAATAAATTTTACGACGTATTGCGCTTCAACGGGTTGCGGCGTAGGTTATCAGCATTTAAACAATTCAAATGTGATGATTCGTAGTTTTTTTAGATTTCACGTTTATTATCAAATAAGACGATTACTCAAAGAAATGAGTTGTCCCGCGTCTTTTCAAAATTATTTTAGCTCGTTCAGTAACAATATAGATAGTAGCGTGTATAGCAGGCTATGTAAAGACTTTCATACATCAACTTCTACCAATTGGAAACAACGCGTCGATATGCACAGCGATGGATTAGGTACCGCTTATTTTTGGAGAAATATTGGCAAAAGATACGATCCAGTACCCGGACACAACTACGACCATTCTATTTTAAATCCCAACACTAGCCCCATTCCTCTCAACAATCTCGGTTCAAACTTTGAAGCGAGTGAAAAAAGAATGGCTTTTGACGACGGTGTGCATAATCGTAAAGAACATACGATTAGAGTAGGTTACATTTTACAATCCGATAGCGTACTTTTAGCGTATACAAAATTCATATTATCTTTAAAATTAGCGCAAGGTTTTACGAACGTTGGCACGGAACGAATTAACGATTCAATAAGAACGTACGTTTACGCGATTTTAGGAGCTCAATCGCAAGCGAAAACTTCTTTTTTAGCGGGTGGTACCGGTTTAGACGCGCAGCGTGAATTTATAAATATAATCAATGCGGAAATTGATTCTCCGGTTGATTTACAATCTTCTATTCAACGTTATCAAGATGTTTGCAAATACGCTCGTTCATAAATTTTGCTATAGGAGAAAATTTATACATGATGCCTAGCGATATGAATTTACGAATAGGCACGTACGCGGGATACAATAATAATTTATTAATCTCGACGCGTGATTTTTCTTTAGGTTCAAATTTAGATTTAAATTCAGAACCCGCCCCTCCTGCTCCCCCTATTTTAGATTATTCGCCACCACTAATCACAAAACACGTAGAAGAAGATAGCGTTAGTTCTTCCACACTTGATGCTAACGAACCAAACATCTCTAACGAAATAAAAGAAGACAGCGCTAACGAAATAAAAGAAGACACGATAAAAGAAGACCATGTATTAGAATCTACGTTAGACGGTTCTCATAGTGAAGAAAACAATTCTTTAATACTCGGTTTTGCTATTTTAACCGGTGTAACCGTTATGATTTACGAATTGTTATTTTAACATTTTCTGCGTATAAGCTAAAACTAATACTCCAACTCCACTTAGCGCTAGCCATAAATGTTTCGCCGCCCACGTAACGACGTTAGACGCCGTTTTAAATAGCCAACTTACAACCGTGCCGATAATGGCTGGTAAAGCGGCTAAAGCTTTCGCACCTAGTTTGGATAGTACACTCGCTAAATTTTTAAATATTTTTTCTATCCACTCTTTTACATTACTACTCGGTTTGGGTGGTGAAGGTTTAGGCGGTACTGGTTTTGGAGTTGGTGGTGCGGGTGGTATAACTGAACTTACGGCACTGGTAATCGATTTGACTATATAAGCGATGGTCATACTAAAAGCTGTTAATATAGCAACTATCGTAACACCTTGTTCTCTAAATAAAGTTCTAATTCTTTCACCCAACGTTGCGTCTCTATACAACATTTTTTGAACCGTTTCTCTAATTCTATTAATTTGACCACGAAGAACGTAATCTTGCGCGTCAATTTGCTGAACCAAATTTTCTTTCTCGTCTTTTAGTTCTTGTAACTCGCGAATATATTTTTCATCAACATCGAATCCTCTTTCTTCAGCGTCTTTAATTAATTCTTGATTATCGTCGATTTTTTGATTAACTACCTTTAATTTGGTTAAAAGATTTAATTGTTCGCCTCGGTTCGTTGCCATAATCTCATTGAGCGCTTCCACTTCTCGCCACGGAATGTCTGATTCCGTTTGAGTTTCTTCATTCATAACCACCATTTCGATAGCTTCTTCTACTTCAGTCGATTTATCTACGCGTTGCTGAGCCGTTTCGATAATTGTTTGCGCTGATACATCTAGTGTTTGTTTTTCTATTTCGGTACTATATCCTCGTTGTTGAGCCGTTTGTGTATATACATTTTAGGTATCCGTTTTATCGCGCATAATAGACGCATCTTGTCGTAGTTGATCTTCTCGCGTCGATAAATCTTGTCGTTGTTTTTCTATTTCGATACTATCTAGTCGTTGTTGATCAGCTCGCGCCGATACATTTAGTTTTTGTTTTTCTATTTCGGTACTATATCGTCGTAGTTTAGCCTCATGCGCCAATAAATCTTGTCGTTGCTTTTTTATTTCATCACCCGCTCGTCGTAGTTGATTTTCTCGCGTCGATAAATCTTGTTTTTTTTTCTTCTATTTTATCGCTCTCTAGTCGTAGTTGAGCTTCTCGCGTTGATAAATCTTTTAGTTGTTTTTCTCGAGTTTTTTTTATCTATTCGTTGTTGATTTTCTCGCGTCAATAAATCTTGTCGTTGCTTTTTTATTTTATCGCTCTCTAGTTGTAGTTGATTTTCTCGCGTCGATAAATCTTGTCGTTGATTTTTTATTTCAACACCCGCTCGTCGTAGTAGAGCCTCATGCGTCGATATATATTGTCGTTGTTTTTCGAGAGTTTTTTGTTCTATTCGTAGTTGATTTTCTCGCGTCGATAAATCTTGTTGTTGTTTTTCGAGAGTTTTTTGATCCAGTCGTAGTTGATTTTCTCGCATCGATAAATCTTGTTGTTGTTTTTCTATTTCGTCACTCTCTCGCGTTTCGAAATCTTTTTCGCGTTGTTGAGGTTCAAAAGGTGGTGATGGTAACGCTCTCCTAAAAGTTGCGCCACTTTCTATAGGTAATGGTCTTTCCGTTTCTTTTAAAACATTTGTTATAGCTTTTGGTAAACCATAAAGTTCATTTAAAAATTCTTTACCTTGTTTTTTTAAAGTAGATTCTGCTAAAAATTTCCAATTTCCTTTTGGTTACTTAACCGTATTTGTTCACCGTCTTCTTTTACAAACCAAAGTACTGAGTATCTATATCTAAATTTACTATAGTCTTTTACAACGTTTGGTTTTTTGAGTTGATTGTAAAGTTCATCAACGGCATCTTCTTTACTTTTATAAAAGCTTGAGAAATCAAGAGACGTTTCTTGATCAATCACGCGATCACCCAAGTTGTTATCATCTTCCTCTTCGGGTCGATTATACGCCGGATCCACCTCTATATAATCGTAACCTCCTTCCGCCATTTACAATTACTTTTTATCTTTTTTTTAACAATCTATAACTCGCGTAGCCTATTATACTCATTCCTAGTATTATAAATAATATTTCTCGCGTTTTTTGATCTTCGCTGGGAACGTAAAAATCTTCTAGTCGCGGTTCGCTGTATAAATCAGGAGGTAAATTTATTCGTTGGTTCGTAACTCGCGAATATTCATTCATCGCTTCATCGATATTATTAAACGTTCTTACCGCGCTCGATTCTTTTTGTATTTTTTCGTTTAAATAATCTAAATATTTTAAACGCTTTTTACTAAATTCGTCTCTAGCTTTCGAAAGTTGCTCTAGCGCTAAATCGTGTCTTTTACGTTCTTGTTCAGCGTCATTACCGCGTAAATTACTAAATAGAGCATTACTTCCTGTAAATGCTAACGCGTTAATTACCGCACCTCCAACCATCATCGCTATAGATACCATTTATATTTAACAACACTTTTTATAATAATTTCTATTTTAAATTATTTTACAATTACTTTTTTATAAAAATATTTTATATTTACAGGTATAAAATATGACTAACAATATATACGGAGATACGCTCGATCCATACAGGAGAATAAGAGAACCGAGAGGTGTGAAAGGTTTGCGTCAAAAAGTCGTCATCACAAATAATCCGAGCACCATTACCGAAAATCAATTGTTGATGGTTCGTTTTCCAAATTTAGGAACGAACGACGTTATCGTTCCCAATACAACTCGATTGGCTTTCAATATAGAACTCGTTTCAACGGATGATGAAAATAGAACGTTGGTACAAAATATAGGTAGAGCGATCGTAAAACATATAATTATTAAAATGGAAGGAAATGAAATATTTTCATTAGACGACGCGGATGTATTCAATTGTTACAAAGACGAATGGTTAACTAAAGATCAACGCGAAAATTTAGCGTATCAAGGAATCGAAAATACAAACGTAACTAAATTGCGAATAGACGCTAGCGATAAAGTTCCCGCGGGTAACGGAGGAAAAGATAAAGCTATCGCGGACGCTTATAAAAATAGATATTACATTCCGCTGGATTTTGAATTGTTGACCGATCATCAACCTTACTATCAGTCGGGCATCGGAGATCGATTGACTTACGAACTCGTGTTTAATAAATTTTCTAGCGTGATTAAAAGCACCGGCGATGACGCGAAATATATCATAAGCGGAATTTCTTTAGAATATGAAGTCGTTCATATGCCGGAACTCGCTCGAACGATTAAAAATCAATATACCTCTCGGTTGAGTATATTATTCGATCGTGTACTGAGACAGAGCGTGACTCCGTACAACAAAAGCGATACAATGTGGAATATAAATTTAAATACTCCCGCAAAAAGTATGAAAGGAATATTGTTTTTATTCAGAGAACCCACCACGAAAGAAAGCAATAAATTTTATAATCCAAAAATCGAAAAAGTTTCAATTACGATCGAAGGCGTTCCTAACCAACTCTACGCGCATGGAATGAAAAGGTATCAACATTGGGAAGAGATTTCAAAATATTTCGGCGATTCGAAACAACAACACGCTATACAAGTCGTACAAGCTCTAAATTTATCAAACGTTAAACAAGCTGATTATTTACTCCAACGATATGGCCTATTCCTAGGTTTAAGAACTACCACCGACAATAAATTACACGGAAGCGGAAGACGAGTACAAAACTTATCCGAAGGAATTACTATTCAAATTGAAAAAGAAGCGGAAGCTGCGGGTGAACTAAACATGTATACTTTTATTATCATGGACGCGCAACTAAATATAAGAAACGGGCGTTTTGAATCTGTCGATTATTAAAATTAGCGAGTATTATAAAAGAAAATGTTGCCTAAATATCCACACGCCGCATTAATTTGCGGACAAACGGGATGCGGAAAAACTGAATTTGTTTTAAATTTATTAGAAAAAGAATATTTTAAATATTTTAAAAATATCGTTATATTATGCCCCACCATCTTCTACAACGATACGTACAAAAATAGAAAATGGGTTCTAAACGACGATAACGTACACGTTAACGATTTAAACGACATCTCGCTGAATAGGGCTATACAAATTTATAGCGATGCTTTCAAATCTGAGGAAACGTTGTTTATCATCGACGATTGCAGCGCTAATAAACAGTTGCATTATAAAAAATACGACGAGAACAATAAATGTATGATTACACAATTGGCTTTTAGCGGTAGACACGTTCAACACAGCTGTTGGATTCTTTCGCAAAAATATAATAGCGTATTGAAAGATTTTAGAGAACAACTCAAATGGGTGTGTTTATTTTATTGTAAAGATAGAGACTCGTACGAGAATTGTCTTAGAGAAAATGATGTTATTCCGACGGCTGAGCTACGAGAGCGAGCGCGCGAGCAACTAAAACGAGTTTTACATCGCAAGTTGATTTTAAAAACGGATCAGCCTACCGATTATGAAATACGTGACTAAGGGTCGTTTAGTAATTACCACTAAATTGTTTAGTGGTTGTGAGTAATTACCCATAGGTCGTTTAGCAATTACTCATAGGTCGTTTAGCAATTACCACTAAATTGTTTAGTGGTCGTTAGCAATTACCCATAGGTCGAGAGCAATTACCACTAAATTGTTTAGTGGTCGTTGAGCAATTACCCATAGGTTACTCATAGGTCGTTAGCAAGTTGTTAGTAAGTTACCCATAGGTTACTCATAGGTCGTTTAGCAATTACTCATAGGTCGAGAGCAATTACCCATAGGTCGTTAGCAAGTTGTTAGTAAGTTACCCATAAGGTTGTTTCGTATTTTAATAAATATTATAAAATCTATTTATAAATATGAATACTGAACGAGTGCAAGTTATGTTTACGAATATATCTGCCGAACGAGTAAATGATTTTATATATAATCTTAACCAACTTCTCAATACTGAAAAAGAAAGAAAAAACCTAGTACAAGTTTTAAACGAGAATACTGAAAAAGTAAAAGGTATATTTACTAGTATAGATAATGAACTAGTAAAAGATCTAACGTTTAATCTTAACGAACTTTTAAACGTCGATGGGTTATCTAAAATTAATTATTGGTTTCTATATTTTTTTATAAATTTAACTGATTATTCTATAAATACGTATAATAAATGGAAGAAGTACATAAACTATTAAACGAAAATCCACGGGTAACACTCGCAGACGACGCAAGCGATAACAACGATGATACGTCGTTGAAACAAAAAATACGTCTTTTATCGGTTGTAGTGGGAGGAGATTCGAGCAAGTTTTTCGGAAAAGAACTAAGCGTTAGCGATATTGAAGCTTTGTCTACCGAAGAGCGAGACGCGCTGCACACGCAATACGAAACTAAATTAGGTCGCGATATTACTCAGTCTTTAGGTAGCGCCATTATAACGCTATACGCCAAACTATTAGGATTTAGTTTAAATCGTATAGATTTGTACGGCCATAAATTTCAAATTGACGACGAAGGTAAATTAATTTCAGATTTAGAAAAAGATCCGTTCATTTCTAGCATGCTTTCTACCGTGGCGTGTGAAATATACTACAAGTACGGTATGTTTATCGCTCCGCTCAGCGCTTCGCTTATTACGGCAAAACATTTAAAAAGAAAAGAAGAATCTTGCGTAGGTAATAAAAGCGATGGAAGCGAATGCACAACCGGAACAGACGCCAAACGAGATGGAGAATGCGCAACCGACGCAAGCTGCAATGCCAAAGACCGTAACGAAAACAGCGACTAAACCAAAAAACCCAAACAGAGTCGCGGCTGGGAAAAAACTCGCTGAAATTAATAGAAAGAAAAAAACTGCAACTCGCTAAACCTGAGAAAATCGTTAAAACGCCTCGCGATAGCGAAACAAATTTTACTAAAAAAGAAACGGGCAATGGAATGAGTTACTCAGCCTATATAGCTATTGGTTTAGCTGTCGGAGGTATCGCTTATTTCTTGTTTAGTAAACCAACTACGATTATAGAACCAACATTTAAAAACGAACCCGCTCCGGTTAAACTCGCTAGAGAACCACCGACAACGGTAGAACGACGCGTTGTTTTTGAAATGGAATAAAAGTTTTTTTTTAAATTATTATATTTAACGATTATAAAATATGTCTTCAATGCCGATAGATACGAAAACAATCGCTAATGTAGCTTATCGCAGCGCTGTAATAACTCTTCTTGTTGTTTTATACAGCATGTTGGGTGAAAAAATATTTAAAATGAAACCAGCCGATTTAGGAAAATTGGATATAAAAGACGGGTTAAAACTCACTACGATAGTTACCGCGAGTGTGATAACGGAAATGTGGTTAGTTAAACAAGGAATTTTGCCGAGTAATATTATGAATTCTGAATAAAATATATTTATAAATATTAAATGGATAAACGAGTAAAACTAAAACTTTCAAACGCTTATTATAGTCCTAAAGGATACTACAAAGGCCAAGATGCAATCAATAAACTAGCTAAAGAAACAAAAATAAATGTAAAAACAGTTCGACAGTGGATAAAAAAGCAAGCGCTGTGGCAAATTTATTTACCCTATCCTGAATACATTCCGAGACCAACTTCATCAAATAGTACGTTTGAAAAACCGAATGAAGTTCATCAAGCGGATTTACTGTTTCTTCCGCACGATGTAGTTGGTAGAATTACGTACAAGTACGCATTAACCGTCGTAGATGAAGCTAGTAGATATAAAGAAGCACAACCGTTAACCGATAAAACAGCTACGCAAGTTGGTAACGCGTTTGAGAAAATTTATAAACGTTCTTCGTTAACTTGGCCTAAAATTATAAAAGTCGATCCTGGGAAAGAATTCATGAGTAGCGTCAACGTATTGATGAGTAAACATAATGTTGTAATACAAAGAAGTGAAGCTGGTAATCATAGAGCTCAGGGTATGGTGGAGCGATTTAATAGAACTTTGAGCGAAAGATTATTTTCACATCAATACGCGCAAGAAATAGCGACCGATACGAGAAACAGAGAATGGGTTAAAAGATTACCTCTAGTCGTAAAAGCGTTAAACAACGAGACGACTCGACTAATTAATTTGAAACCTAAAGACGCGATTAAATTACGTAGTGTCGAGCAAAATCCAGCCTCACCAGCTGTTGTAAAGAATGAAAAAAGAATCCCAAACAACAGTTTAATTAGGTATCTATACGCGCCCGGTGAAGCTGAAAAAGATACGAGACGCCGCGCGACCGACCCTATATGGAGTATAACAGTATATAGAATATCTAAAACTATTAAAGGTGCGAATCAACCCATCTTGTATTATTTAGAAGGAGGACCCGCTCGTAGTTTTGTAAAACAAGAATTACAAATTATTCCTCGAGATACAGAAAATCCACCTATTGTTAAACGATCGTAACTGCATAAGAGATCGTGATCGTAATCGTAATCTCACACAATAGGTTAAACGATCGTAATTGTTAAACGCTAGCGTCGTTAAGACTATAGTGACCGTAAGCGTGAGTGACTATTCCGTCTTCTAAAATGTGTCTCTTCGTGTCTAAAGGTGATAGAGATATTTTATTTATTCGAGTTGTATATAGTCGATGTTTTTCATGCCTGATAAAATTCATAGGGTGATGTAGAGTATTTTTCAGAGATAAAACTTGTTTATAACGGTCGTGTTTAATATATTGTTCTAAAACTTGTTTTTTAACTCCTTTAGCTTTTCTTATTTGTTTTTCGTCCGATAAAAGTATCGAATACATTTTGGGTCTCAAACAAACAACTTCAGAGATTAGAGTTCCCGCGGTCTCGTCTTTCATTTTACCGATCACTTTTTTATTTTCTTCAGAAAATATAAAATGACGCTTATCATAATTACTAAAATCGTATAAATGCTTGTCTTTTTTCATATCTTTAAAAACATCTCGAGTTTTAATTTCCAACAACAAGCTGTCTGTATCCGTGTATACCAACTCACACCTCACACCGTATTTCTTCTTTAATTGATTGTAATAAAAATCATACATTAAATGTTTAGATAAATCCAGTACGCTCATTCCTACGTAAACTGGGCGGTTGAGAACGAGTTTTGTTTTGTGCATGTGAATCGCTACTAGATCGTTATCGAAGATCCTCGCCTCTGCAAAATTTGGTTTCGCGATGAGCGAACGAATTTGATTTCCCGCTTTTTCGTCGTTTAACCGCTTCAAATTTACGTTGACGCGTTTTCGTACATTTTCCATCGTTTTTCCAAAAACTGAATTGTTCATGAGTTTAAACAAGTCTTTTTCAAAATCGCTCGTCGCGAGTTTTCTAAGTTGAGTGTTTTTATCAATGTACGATTTCATCCAACACGATTCGTCAAATTCTAAAACACGATGAATTTTAGTCAGTTTTAGTCCTAGTTGTAAATACAATCGTAAATTACGATAATGAATCACGTAGTTGCGTTTATCGTATAAATTTGGAACTAATTTTACAACGTTTGGAGCTAGTTTGTCTTTTAGTAAATTCTTTTGATAGTCGCTCATCCATTCTTTCGGCACCACTAAAGACTCTGGTGCGAGTGGAAACGCGTTGTGAGAATCGTGTAAATCTTTGGGATATTGTAAATCGACTTCTAAAATACATCCTTTATTGTTTTTAAATCCTTTACTCGTAAGTCTATCAATTTGTTTACTAGTCATCCATTTAAAATTACCAGTCGGTAAAGGTTGACTCATCGCGTATCCGTATAAATTATTCGCGTCCAAGTACGTAATGTAACTCGATGGAATATTTTCGTCGTAGTCGTCCAAGTAAACATTATTCGCTTTAGCGTATCGTTTACTCACCATACACGTTCCTCCTCTCGTACCTTTTTCTATAAATAAATGCATGTCAAAATCTGTAAGCAATTCTAAAGTTTGTTTCGAATGTTTCAACAAAGCGTCCCAACTTAATCCCGGACTAGTATAATAATTAGCCGGATCTAAATCGTATTGTTTCATGCAAGTAGCGCGAAATTTTTTAAATACGTCCGCCAATAAGCAAGTATCGGTACGCACGTATAAATCGTGATAATCTCCTAAATTTTTACAATCAAAGGTACAAAATACATTCTTTGCGTGCTCGTATTGTTCTTTAGTAATGTGTTGGTTGTTTAAACTACTGTAAAAAGCAGATATAAGAGGAAGACGCGTCTCTTTAAATTTTTCAAAACTATCCATGTACTCGTAAGGATAAATACCCTTGCTTTTTAACAGATTAAATTTTTCGGAGGAGGGTTCGAGTTTAGTTGTAATCGGAAAAGAATCGTTTGATTTTACGAGTTTATCCAACGACGCCAATAAAAATTGAGCGCTGTCTATAAATCGTAGTTGCCGATTGAAAAAGAAATATATTTTTCAATATTGTTTGGAATACACGTTAAATTTCCCGTCGTTTGACTCGCGGCCTGCATAATGAGATGAGAGTCGTATCCTCGCAAATTATGAAATACAACAGGAATAAAAGTTCTGTTTGGTTTTAAACTTAGTTTTAAATTACAATAATTATACGCCGCGCCTCTATACTTTCCAGTAATGTGACAATGATCTCTTACCTTGCCGTCAGCGTCTCTAAAAAATGTCTTTTCGCATATCCAACACTCGCTAGCAGAGTTGTAATCTTCTACATTTTCTTTAGTCATGTTTAATTTTTCAGGGTTTTTAAATATCTCGTTAATCTTTTCTTCTTCTTTTTCTAATTCAATTAAAAAGTGTTCAGCCGCATCTTCTCCTCTGTAAACGATGGGTTCGCTAGTTTCACCGTCGCAACGAACTCTAATATACGAATAACCGCAAACGACGTGTTCTTGTAGTTTTGTAGTACTCGTAGAGTTTACATCTACAACATTTTAATAATACTTTCAAAATCGGCGTATATTACGAAAAGGAACTCGCATCTTTTGAAAATTTATAAATTTAACCGTATCGTTTTACCTTTTCCACATCACGACTGTCGTCGGTCTGTCGTTTATTCCCTTACACATTTTTACGTGATTTTCGAGATACGTTTTTGCTGAAAAACCCTGTAAACATCTCAAACAAAAATGTTTACGTTCTTTGTGACTCGTTTGATCGTAAAGTAATTTGTTCACATCTTTTATCCAAACGTAGTGAGATCTAGCTTCTTCATCGTTAATCAATAATAAATTTATGCGATCCAGGTCCGCTGGTTGATTACTAAGTTTGTAAACTAGAATCGTTTTTGATTCACAACCAAAAACATTTATCGCTATATTGTTTTGTTTCTCTACTCGCTTAATTTGATTTATTGGTGTAGGAGCCTCTATATTATTAAAATTTAAACCATCTTCTATCGGGTACTTGGACGTTCTATCAACATGATGTTTTGCGGGGAAAAGAGCGCTACGTAGTGCCCACCGCAAACAATCGTCGTCTTTGTTTTTAACGTTGATGCACGCTTTTTTATTTTTAATGTAGTCGCATAGTTCGATATAACTACCACCTTTTAGAGGTTGATATTTCGCGATAGTGAGATTCATATCTACGATACGATCTATTTCCCATCCGCTGCCCTTTTGAGTCCATTTTTCTAAAGCCTCTTGAATTTGTGAAGAAACAGTATCGAGTATGTTTTCGATATCATCTAAATTCAATAAAACAATTTGCTTATTATTATGAAAACTTGGTTCGGCAAAATCGATCGCGCCGTCTAATTTTTCTTTATGTAATTTAACTCGTATAAATATCATAAACTTGAATGATTTAAAATCTTTCAAGTCTAAAGCCAACTTGGTGATTATCTTTGGTTTTACCGCTCGCCAAAATATATTTAAATCTTTTTCTTTGCTATGATTCAGCGGAACGACCATTATTCGTTCGCGTAAATATCTACCACCACTAATAGGAGGTTTAAATCTCAACTCTTCTTCTCGGTTGTGAAACCTTTTAATAGCGGCGATGTAGTCTTTTTTTAACAACCTCCCTCTTGCTCCCGCGCCGCGTGGTGGCAACGAAATATTTTCAACCGCTATACGCTCTCTCAATTCGGCTAAATTTAATTTATATAATGGTTTTTGTTTTTGTCGTTTTAAATATTTTTTAACCGCGTTGTAATAACTGCGTTTATCTACTTTATTCTTTTGGTTTTGCACAAGAATTATTCGACCAATGTGTTCTCGCGCAAACTCTTTCAATTCTGGCAATGTGTATTTCGATAAATATTTTGTTGTCATCTTTATTATTAAACTAGATAATATTTTTTAGTTTTTTCATTTTTTCTTATCTCATTTTTATAAGTATTGTTTTTTTTTAAAATACACTCAAAACGGAGGCGGTTTTAATGACCTCATCGATTTTTTGATGAGGTCATCTTTTCACGACACCATTTAGGGAAAGTCCCTTTAAAAAAATGATTTTTAAAAATCATTTTTTTGTAGGTGGCCTAGAACCCCCATCTGACATACTACTGGCGTAGCCAGGTCTTTTTCAGTGGAGGGCATTGCAGAGTAAGGGTTTTTCCCCTTTTCTTTTTCTTTTCTGTTTTTTGGGGGCACTATGAGGATTTTTCGTGGGGGCACCTAGGGGGCACTGTAAATTTATGGGGGTACATGCCCCCAGGACCCCCCTCCCCGTGGCTACGCCGCTGCTCATTAGGCTCATAAATCATTCCTGAAACCATCTCAGCTCCCTGGGGAGTATATATACTGCTCAATTGCTGCCATTTGAGCGCATTATAGGCTAATCAAACACAACAACCAACTCTGCCCTCACAGGTACCCATTTAATCGTGGGTGGAGAGAAGCAATTATGGTAAAGTGTCTCGCTAGAGGACACATGCACCGCGGTTGCGGTCGGGATTCGAACCCACATTCTGACGACTCAACACAAATCCGATGAACTAAACCGCTCGGCCACTAAACCTTCGTTCTTAATCAATAATATATCCCCGACGATGCACCAACATGATAATATCAACTTTTGGCCGAACTTATATTTGTAATTATCTCCATAATTAGCTTTAAGATGTATTACACTCGCAACACGTCCAAACAATATGATTGGCATGAAATAATTGTTGAAATAATCGAGTATGAAGTTGAATAATGTCACAAGTTACACCTTCTGCTTTCCAAGCCTCACTTCAATCATGGCTGGGTTGCATCTGGCATCTCGACTGACATCTTTCTCTGCTAATAGCAGGTTATATTAGTTAGAATATGTACATTTCAATGTAATATAATGTTATTGTGTGAATGTTTGTAGCGCTGGAATTGGCCGCACGGGTGTGTTCATTGTCTTAGACTCCATGTTGGATCAGGCAAAGACAGAAGGCAAAGTGGATATCTGGAATTTTGTTCAAGGGATGAGAGACCGACGGATGAAGATGATCCAAACATCGGTAAAAAAAACACAGTCAGATTAAGAGAATATAACGTTTTTTCAACCTTTATTCCGTACTGCTAGTGCAATTAATGACAATGCACTTATAACAATTACTAGCGCGTTTGGTTAGTCTGGACTTGGCGTAATAGTGTTCATGCGTTTTGCACGTACGTACGACTGTCATTAAGGTCTTGGCCAATGAAAAGCTCTGCTTTGCTGACTCCGCCCCAAGCTCCAACCCCCTCCGACCGTCGACGTCTATAGAATTTCACAATGAGTCCCGTCTGCCATTGTTCGATTTCTTTCACTCCGTTCATTTGCAACGAAGGTCGTCAAGAAGACAATGCCAACTTCATTGAGTTGTCTGCGGCTCAGAGGTTAGGACTCTTTCTGGTGATGGTGGCGTCATATTTTTTTTGCTTGCCACACACGTTTTCCTGTCTTGTTGTTGTTTTTTCTTTTTCTTGGGAGAGTTGGATCGGATTGGATTAATTGAATTGATTCTTTCTCGGGCAGGGGGTGGTGGGGTGGTGGGGTGGTGGGGTGGTGGGGTGGTGGGGTGGTGGGGTGGTGGGGTGGTGGGGTGGTGGTGGGGGTGGTGGGGTGGTGGGGTGGTGGGGTGGTGGGGTGGTGGGGTGGTGGGGTGGTGGGGTGGGTGGGGTGGTGGGGTGGTGGGAATGACCGGCTTGGGGGCTGCGGGCTCGGTCCGTTGACAGCGGCCAGCCTCCAAGCCGGTCATTATCAGGCAGTGAAGACCGGGTCCTCACAATGTTATTCCCTTATTATTATTACCTATAATTATTATTACTGTGCCATCCCAGAAAGGATCAACAATTTTGTTTGTAATTATTGGTATATTCCTGTTTATGTGTATCTATCTGTGTGGAACCTTGATTTTTCCTGAAAATAAAAATGAATTATAATTAAACAGCTGTAATAAAAAGTCAGATAGAAATCACAAACATTTGCGTGGTAGCCTACCTGCCAATATCCTGATTAATCATTTCCCGTACTCTTCTCCTTAACTGGACCTCGTTTCTTCTAAGGTAATGCTGCACAATGTCTTCTTCTGGGTTGGAGTTTTGGATAACGTAATTCACAACCAGGCCCCATTGGTTTCCATGGGCTCTGTATCCCTCTAATATCAGACGTCGCTCTTCATTATTTACAGGTAATCGGACTTGTCTGTGGGCCATGGCGAAATGTGTTGGTCTCACAGACGTAGACGTAGACAGGTGTGAGCAATTTGCATTGACTCATCTACATAATGATTATGTAAACTGAAAGACGTACCTAAAGGTTGTGAGTCCTTTACTTTACATTTGTATAGACGACGTACCATTTGAAAAGACTCCCGATCCTTTAGGTACGTCTTTTATATTACCTTTGTATAGACGACTTACCATTTGAAAAGACTCCCGATCCTAGATTAGCGGAAGTGTCACACCTGTCTACGTCTACGTCTGTGAGACCAACACATTTCATCATGGCCCACAAACAAGTCCGATTACCTGTGAATAATGATCAGAGCGACGTCAGGGATACAGAGCCCATGGAAACCAATGGGGTCTGGCTGTGGATTACTTTATTCAAAACTCCAACCCAGAAGAAGACATCGTTCAGCATTATCTCAGAAGAAACGCGATCAAGTTAAGGAGAAGAGTACGAGAAATAATTAATCGGGATATTGGCAGGTATAGGCTACCACGAAAATGCTTTTGATTGTTATCTGAGTTTTTTATTACAGGCTGTTTAAATATAATTTATTTTTATTTTCAGAAAAAAATTCAAGGTTCCACATACATTAGATACACGTAAACGGGAATTTACAAATAATTACAAACTCCCCCCGGAGTCAGCCAAGACCTTAATGACAGTCGTACGTACGTGCAAAACGCATGAACACTAATAAGCCTAGTTGATGATCATATCACTGCAGGATAAAGGTTGATATGTTCCATCCATATACAGGCTCAGTATGAGTTTATCTTCGATATTCTGATTGAAACATTCCTGTGTGGTGATACAGCCATACAACCAGAGGTATTTGGAACTCGGCTTGCTGCTCTGAAGAAGGTGATGAAGTCAACTCAGAAGACTGGATTACAACAACAGTTTCAGGTAAAGCGTAATGTTCGATCAAGTAAAGCAATGGGTTTCAATTTAGACTGCAACATTAGAGCATAAGAATATATTTCAGGTCATTTCACATGGAGAGTGATAATTGTCTTAATCATTTATGATTTACAATACGGTATATGTAATAATATAAACAAATATATAAGGTAGGGTGTTATTGAAAGTTGTTCGAATTGCCCGTTTTTATGGCGGATTGATACAGTTAACAAGGATGCATTAACATGCTTTAAACTAATTAAGGTAGTGAATAATTACCTGAATTAAACAATGAATTTCTTATATCCCCACATAAATGTCATGTTTTGTTTTTCTGAGGGGCTGTCATTTTAAAGAAAAGTTTTATTATTGCATATTAAACTTGAATTTAAGAGAATTGATATACCGACACTAAAATTCGGTACCTATCCCCTATGGGAATTAACACTACCCTCTGTTGACAAGTGTCGCGAAAATTGCAATATTTAAAATGAATTTTATAATTTTCTCACAAATGTGTAGACCAATTTAGCTTAAACTTTCTTTTTTAAAGTGGGTTGTTTAATAAAATAAGGACACTTTTAGAAACAGTTTTACCAATACTAATACTTTTCTTTACCTTTACACATTTCAAACTAATAAAGTATACTTTTTCCTAAATCCAAATTGGTAATAATTATTTTTTTTAAATGAAAGCCACTTTGTCTTTATTTGTCTACAAATGATACCATTATCAGTATTACACCGAATAAGTTTAAGGTTTAAATTCGACCATGGGTTGTTTTTTTAAATAATAAATGCTATTCCTTATCTTTTATAATTATAAATATAAAAGTTTTAGGAATCATTTTAAACCAAAGTAGCTTTATTTCCCGTATGCGGACAGTATACCGTCATGATCACAATGAAATAAGACAAATTAAATTTGACAATATTTTTGTTTTCTTTTGACTGTCCATTGTTTCAAGGACAGGTTGTTTCTCAACAAAAAAGTTTTGTTAATGCCCTTTTAAATTCAAATTCCCCACAGAGCCTGAATCTGGTGACCAAACCACCGAGTTCCAAAGAATGCAAAGGGGGTCGGATGCCAGAAAATGCCAACAAAAACAGGTTCCCGGACCAGGTACCAGGTAAGTGTTCTTTGCCATCCGTTCCTTATATAAGGGTATGACCACAATGCATTATGGTTTGTAATGGAATATCTGTATACAATAAATGTTCCATATAAAAATCATACAAATTGAAAACTTCATAAAAACAAAACATGTTTTTTTTATGCAAATCGCCCCACGCAAGGCCAATGGCCACTCTAAGGTGGGGGCTACGAAGTCATTGAGTTGTTACAACGACTCCACACTGTAGAAACCAGCCCCTCACACCGAAACAAGACAAGTTAATAACCAGCCTCTTCACGGTGCGAATAGGACTGGGAGGGGTAACTAGTAAATTATAAAGTTTAATTTAAAATATAATACCCTATACTCTATGTAATAAAGTATGATGATGATGTCAAACATTCCTTGAAACGTGCTTTTAGAATTTAATGTAAAGAAATTTTTCATGAGTTGGCTGTTAAAGGGAAGGAACAACATTGGTAAAATCGGCAAAATTGGCCAAATCGCTTCTTTGCTTACTCTCTTTGACTCAAGACATAGAATTACCAACCAGTGAACGTTTCAGTTGAATACGTTGCGTCATTTGAGAGCAAACAATGAACACGCTTTAAGATTTGGGTACTCTTTCCTAAATTCGAAATAGAATTTATTTCACTTTTCTGAAATTATTACCGCACTTCAGACGACTTTATTATTTTGTATTATACCATCATCAGCTTGACACTAATTAGGGTTTGTATTAAAACTTAACCAGTTGGTTATTTGTTAATTACCAATACTGTACTTTATTTTTAAGTAGGCCTAATTACAAAAGAAAAGCCATCTTGTACAACAACGGTTTTACAAACATACTATTAATGTTGCACTAGGGAGTAGATAAATAACAAATATTTATTCAAACAAAACTGGGGAACAATATTTGGGTAGACCCAATGTATGGCTTTTCATTTCTGTTAAAACAGTTGAGCCCATACATATTTCCATTTGTTTATTTATGGGTTAATAAGGTTCCCTCTATTTGATATTTGTATTATAGTTGACCGTTTCAGGCCCCGCTTGATGACCGTAGGGGGTCTAGGAAGCACCGACTACATCAACGCTTGCTTCTTGAATGTAAGTCAACAACATGCAAATGGTGGATAACCTGGAAGGTTTAACTTAAAGGGAAGATGCAACGTTGGTTGAATAGCCATATATTTACACTCTCCTTGAGTTTACATGAAAAAACATGAAATACACAAGCAACATGTGAAAATTTCAGCTAAATTTCGTTGGTAAGACATGTAGCTTTGCATGGTGAAAAGGATAAGTAACGACTGTTTGTGGTGACACCATGTAGAAACACCGTTTGGTTACAGTGATCAGTATGCTCTGATCGTCTTCAGCAGAACGAAGTATATCGTGTTGTTAACAAGAAAAAGGTGAAAGGGCAAAGGTCATTCATGGTGGACAGTATAGATCTTCTTATTATAAGGATATTTCGGTGTGTATTATGATATACCAGCACATGCAATCAAACGTTTATCTAGCATGTCAATTTTTTGGAACGCCCTTATGTCCAAAATGAATGGTTTCTCTGTCCCGTATGAACATTATTTTGTTTTCTACAGAGTTATAGCTCTAAGGGTGCATACATAGCTACCCAGATGCCTTTGCCTCAAACTGTTGATGATATGTGGAGAATGATCTATGACTACAACTCATCTTGTATTGTCATGTTAAACAACAAGCATAACAATGACCCAGTAAGTACTACATTAAATGCATTGTATATGACATTCATAAATGCCCAAGACAGTTTAGACAATCTGATTGGTCATCTCGTGGTGTGTATTAACGGATGGTAAATCGAAACAGCGCGTATGTGCCAGCTGTTCGCCAGCTGTTCGCCAGCTGTTTTGTGCGACACGTGAAGCGGATTTGAACCAATCAGAGTGACGAAGATTGTTTCACATCACGCGTCTGACTTTGAAAGTGTTGTGCGTCTCCCCAAAACGTGAATTTTATTTGCCTTTATTCAACAAATCTATTTGGCTTTATTCAACAAAAATTACCAGACCCCTAAGGTCATCAAATGGGGCCTGAAACGGTCCTTATTGCCCATGACCACGCCCATACTATTATTTTTCCATTGACCCACTTCGAAAAACAATCTTTCTGGCAAATGTTCACCATTAAACTAGATTTTTATTTTATTTATTTATTTTTACGCTCTAGCCCAAATATGGATTCCATCATTGTATACACTGAAAGTCCAACCAATGGGCTAGGGTTACGACCTATCTGTCCGCAAAATGCTCTGACAGTAAAATAATCTTACGGTCAGGTCGGTTACCCAATCATGATTGCACACGCGAGGAGAAGTGATTCTCGAAACGAAACCTTCAAATGCCTCCACCACTATGTCTAATCATTCAATGAGATTAAAAGTATTTCAGACGGAAACTCTACTTATACAGAGAGCATATACTCTTTTTTCCTTTCAGACTTGTGGCCAGTATTGGTCCAATGACAAGCCCACGCAGTATGGTAATTTCACGGTAATCTTACAATCGACTGATAAAGTGGGGAACAACATTGCAGTGCGTTATCTATCGTTGGTAAATAACAACAAACAGGTAGGCTATTCATGTATTGTGACAGATGAGATCACAAACAGGACACACAGAGAAGCAATCACGATGCACAACAAACATGCGTCATCTCAAACATAATCGGTTTACCTAGAAACATTAACACAAACAGTCATATTTTAATATAAAGGAAACACAAAATGTCAGATAATATTTTATGAGTTATAATAAACCGGTTATAATAAACCGGCTCTTCTCAGAGCCAAAACCTCTACTTTAGAGATTTGTTACATGGTGCTTCCGAAAACTTTCCTAGTTATAATAAACGTAATCAAGAGTTGGCATAAGTGGGGTTGGTTCAATAGGGGGATCCAAGCATTGGGGGGGGGGGGGGTATCCAAGCATTGGGGGGGGGGTCACCAGGATTTTCAAGGGGCATTTGACTGAGGCACTAAATTTCACACCATGTGTTTTTCGAGGGGGGCTCAGGGAAAAATATATATTATTAAAACTAAAGTGCTGAATCAACATTTTAAAGAGTGACAACTCTTTATAAAGTTGGATTTAACTTTTAAAAGTGTTGAATTAACAGTGATAAAGTAAGATTTAACTTGACTCCGTGTTAATTCAACGCTTTCTTTGAGTTGAATTTAACTTTATAAAGTGTTGTCACTCACCGAACTCTTAAAAGGTTGATTCATCACTTTAGTTTTAAGAGTGTAAGGCCAGAGATAAATGTAAATATCATATCTTTGTCATCAGTGCAATTATTCAGTCCATTACGAATTCTAATAAATACTATTTTCTTATTTTGTATGTGATTCCAGGAATCCCGGCTGATATGCCATCTACAGCTTCTGGACTGGCCTAATGGTGGGGTACCAGCATCTTCAACCTCTGTCATGCAACTAGTGACAGCAGTACAGGAATGGCAGCATGACCACGGGAACGATCGGGTTACTGTTCACTGCATGTATGAACATATTAAAAATGTCACTACAAATAAGATAATGTTGTATTTGTGTGTAAAAACCAAGTTTTAATTCCTTTATACTATTTTTCTAAAGAAATGTAATACCTTTTGAACCTTTTGAAACCTTTTTGAAAAATATTAACGCCCTTTGTTTGTGTTTACATTTTTGCTGTATATATGGTTAACCCTTTCAACCCCAAACGTGCCACCTGTGCTCAATGTGGAATGTATGTTCTTTACCAAAGGGACGCTATGTCACGGGAATTCACTACTCTTTTGTTCCCAAGGCTCCTCTCCGGCACAACGCCTGAAACCTGTAACTGAAATGTAAATAGCGCCCTCACTTGACGTTGGCATGATTAATCAATCGCAGGACAATGCGCGCGTCAGTATGAATGATTTTAGCGTCTCTATATAAAGCTGTAGCTTTTTTCCGTGACCGCCGACGCTCACTTAGCTGTTTTACAGCTGACAGTCGACCGCTAGCCATGGATGACGCTGAAATTATTGACGAAATATTCGCGGATAGTGGTTCAGAAATATCCGATGACCAGTCCTCCTCATCCACATCAGAAGAAAGTGAAGAAGAGTTTGTCACACACCCACCAAGGTCATCAAATAAGCAGAACTTCAGGTAGGCCTTAACTAAGACGTAGCTGAAAAACTTTCACATAACTGTTCCAATTGGCTAACGTACGCGTTACTGATTAGAAAGAGCCAAACATGTTTTGCATACTTCTGAATGTAGGCCCTAGGCCTACTTTTATGTTTTTCTAAAGGGTGTTGGTGAAACTGAAAGTCGGATCCTCCAGACCTAGTCAGACTTTCCTGGATCCTCAGAAGAAAATGTTTTTCTTTCAAAGGAATGATGGATGGAATGGCATTTCAAAGAATATTAACTGTTCAAGTAATTTCAAGAATTACCTTACGTTTGAATGTAGGCCTAATTAACTTAATTTGCCAAATATTGCAGGTGAAATGGCTTCTTTTATGTAGGATGGATCTAGTAAGGTCCGACTTACGTTGACATTAGATCCGGGGAATCTGGGTTTTACCAATTGCCTTTCTAACGAAATTCATAATAGCATATTTGAATTAATCTGATTTTTACTATGCAAGAAAAAGACATGAATAAAATCACAAAGTTTGTCCCAAAAAGTGTGCAGTATAAATGCAGAGTCGGCCTAACTTAGAACTTCTTGCACCATATCAAAGTGAATGAATGATGAGGATGTCACTTGCTCTACCGTAGAGCAATTGGCATCCTCTAGCAAGTTGCATCATCTTTTTGATCTATCAAAAGAGCATTTTAACATTTCAGTGCCATCTAAGGTTTCGAGTCAACTCTGTCCCAGGTCAACTCCGGTCCAACTCGGTTAGTGTTCGTGCCCAAAAACGTTACAGCACCCTCTTCGACCAAGAATACAGCCTATATTTACTTTAATTGGCTTGCGTTGTACCATCTGGACAGAGTTTACCTTGGACAGAGTTGACCTGCACCCCCATCTAACCATATCGAGTGTATGATTAGATAACACAGGAAGGTCATACAAATTGCAAGCACCTGGTGTGCTGTCATTTTCAAGAAAAGTGGGACTATGCATAAATTTCCGATGATGGTTTTGCTTAGCATTGCCAAAAAAAGTAAATAACCGCCAAAGCTCATTACACCCAAATCATACAGTGCCCTCAGTAGTATGTTAAATGCCGTATGGGGACAAATGTATAAAACTGAGAAAAGAATCGGGAGACGTGTAGACGCCCAATTATTTAAATGAGGTACACATATGACATCATAAAAGAATTGGTGACGTCATAGAAAATACAAAAAGTGGACATATAAAATGAAAAACTAAATAAGATTATCTCTGAGTATAATAAAGATGGCGACAAAATATGAAATAAAGAATAGAGTAACTGTGCCTTGCGAGTGGCTTTTACGATGATTTAGTTTTACCAACTAAAAGCCACTCGCAAGGCACAGTTACTCTATTCTTTATTTCATATTTTGTCGCCATCTTTATTATACTCAGAGATAATCTTATTTAGTTTTTTCATTTTTATATGTCCATTTTTTAAAATTTTCTATGACGTCACAAGTAGCCACCATAGAAAGAAATAAGTAGCTTGTACTGTGTCCAAATCATCTATATAGTTTCTAGTTTGTGGGGATGTGGAGAGTCTGTAAATCCTTCAAAATTAAACATCCAAGAGGTTCAGGGGGGCTTTGTCCTCTAGACCAAAGGGAGACTCAGGCCCGCTTTCTATTTTTCAGGATTTTCACTTTTTGTCAAATCACACCCCTGTACCGTGAAAGATGTCACTTTAGGAGTCTCTTCCAACCCTCTCTCCTGTTCTCTCATAGTCGGTGTCTAAGTAGTCTACATGCGTCGACAGTTATAGTTTATATCATAGCTAGATATAATAGGCCTACTCAATATATTTAGATATTTTAACCACAAATTGATGTTTTCATTTGTTTCAGGAGCAGTACACATTTTTGTATGACGTGGTACACTCCCATCTTGACACCAGCGTTGTGTATGAGAACTTGCATTTGAGCCCCTAAATGTGATCAATTAATGACTGCACCTGCGAAACATACAGACAGTGGACACCATCTACATAATTATGGAAGAGGTGTTATTTCTGCATTGCACTTAAACAAGTGATTACCTAGCTACGATCACTCATTAAAACTATGATATGGATGATAGAGAGGAGCCTTTTTGTTATAGGCTTTTATCTTATATGTATTACCTTATTATAGGGTTAATTATTTCCTTCGTAAACAAGGATATGTAATCATAAACTCATGGCAGCTATAATTAAACATTATAGCATAAGCGGCAATGTTCGATCTAACATGTCACGGGAATCTCCTGACAAAACATGTTTTCAAAAGTGTTTAGTTCAGTATATTTTCCACGGAAATAATATGACAAATGTGATTAAGTGGTCTCCAAGTACCAAGCTTGTCGAGAGGAGACCCCAAACTTAAGTATGAAGAAAAATTTAGATTTGTATATGATTCATTACTGTTATTATTAATACAACAATTTACAACACACAAACTAAATGCAATAAAAGTTAAACATGCAAATAAACATGGAACGAATACTAACAAGAAAATACACAGAAAGTTTTGACTGCACAGCAGTTAAGTACAATTAGTAACAGCAGTTAAAAGAAAATTTGGGGCAATGGAAGACATCGTTTTAGTGGTTGAATTTCATTGTATTGGTATTTAGCTATGGATAGTTTGAGTTTATACATGTATTTTAGGGTGAACTAAAGAGATATGTGAAAGTATCGTCTGAATTCAACCAGGTATAGGAATAGGATATCGAGACGATAAATGTGACTAGCTCTGGCAACCCCTAAACTTGGCCCAATTTTCAAAAGAGAGATTTTGGTATGGTTTGATTCTCTAGATTTTCCTCTTTCATTTGATACCAGATTTGTACAAATCAGGAAAACAATTCTGACTTCTACAAATCTGGTATCAAGTGAAAGAGGAAAATTTAGAGAATCAAACTATACCAAAATCTAACTTTTGAAAATTGTGTCAAAGTTTAGGGTTTTGCAAGAGCCAGTCACAAATGCTCATGGTTTCAATGAGGTTTCAAAGCATATTGTGTGTATGGAACGTCAAAGAGACATAAACTCCGGTCATGAAATCGGTCAGACTTTGACATCGATTGGTCGGATTTTGCAAAAGAGCGAACTGAAAGAGACCGATTGGAGATGACCGACTGCAAACGAGCAATTTCAAACGAGCGATTTGAAATAGAGTGATTGCAAAAGAGCGATTGAAATACATTACTCAGGAATATTGTTTTACTCAGAAATATTGTTTTACTCAAAATTCGTTTTGAAAGTAAACAACATTCTATGTGTTCCTAATTTTAATTTTTATATTACACAGAGCACAATAATGATGTTATGATCCATTGACATGGTTACGTGAATGAGTATATACATAACATTTTTTAGAAAAAAAGGAAATTGCTGTACCTGTACTTATATTTCGTCCCTAATTTGCCATAGTGACCAATCCCGAATTAAGTTGGCATAGTGACCAATACGGTATTGGTCATTTTGCCAAGTTACAAAAATAGCCAGTTAGAGCATTCGTCATTTGAATGCATGCTCTATCTGCAAAACTATAAGGAATACATGCATGTGGATTAGATACAATAGTAGGTCTCTTCCTGAATGTACTAATGGGCGGGAAAACTTAAAATTGAAAAAAGTCGGATTGGTCACAATGGCAAATTTCGGACGATTTATGCATATATCCATGTAAAATCATTATGAACTCGGTGTTACAGCAGCACCATTAGAGAAACAAAACCCAAAACTTTGATCGCAAAAGCCACTTTATAATAACATAATTACTGACTGGGAATAAAACAATCACTTAACAAGAGAACACAAAGGTTCAGACAACCGACTTTTGAAAAAAATATAAATTCAATCGACTTGCATAATCAGTATTAAACGAATTAAAAAATAATTCCTATTCCTCGAACCCACAAAACTCCAAGTCAGGTGAATCTGGCCGGCAATCGCAAAAGATCCGCACCTAGACCCGCAATACCTCATACACAAAATGAGAAATTGCAGCGAGTTCAACGCACTGCTGCTCAGTGCTAGACCGGATCAAACCGCTACTCGAAGAACATTTAGCGTTGAAACGAGCATACCGATGATGATGATGAACCATGATGTTGCGCCTGATTCGGCAATGACATCACTTATGTGCTCATGAATATGCACAATTTTATTGGCATAACTTAATACTAAAACATGCCACAACAAAAATCAAAACACCAACAAATTGATAAGTAAAACGTAGCAAAGTGATGTCAATATGGATACTCAGGTATGCATTATGTTTCCTAGTCACGTTGTTAGAAATTTGTCAAGAGAGGGGCGGTGACCAATTTGTGTTGTTTTTTATTGCCTTCTGAAAATGTTCGCAACTATTTAAAATAATATTTTAAAATGTGTGCTTTAATTGATTTTAAAGAGAAACAAGTGGAAACAACGAGCCCATGGGGAAGGGGTGATCGTCCTCTTCGCTCCCCAGACGTCTTCATTGATTTGATTCCCACCAAGCCACCAGATATTATCTCATTTCAAAGTATTTTCCCTTTTATAAATGTTCCAGCAAAGAAAAGATTTGTCTGACTGACCATTCCTAAGTATGTTGGTGGGGAAATGTATAGACTTTTCATAATTGTGCCGAATTTAATTAAATTTAATTCATTTTCAATTTAATTCGAATGAACGTGTATTTCCAAAAGTATCAAGTTACTTTACGGAGAAACGATCAATAATTATGTAAAACTACCAAAGATGTTTCGTTAATTTAGTAATTTCTTTGCCCAAGTTGTATCAACCGATTGCTCTGTTGATTTATATATAAGATAGACCTATTAGTATTTGATAGGCGCAATGTTTAAAAAAATATATATATTTCGCAGCTTTTAAACGTATACAATCAAGGAAAAGAATAAATAAATATTGAGGTTTATTTCTAATGACAGGTTTTAATCATTTTTGTTTTGTCCCCTTACCATGTAATTGAGGCAGATATGAAATAGTAAATTGTAACGTCATAAATTATGATTTGTACCCCAAACATTGACTTCATGATTTGTTGGATTTTACATTTCATACCTTAAAAATAAATCATAAATCAACCAATAGTTGGAAGAAGTCGGTTGAGAAGTTGTCCCATCCCCACAACTCCCCTCCCCCAAGACCCAATTATAACAATAAATCACCGCCACTGGTTGTACGGACTGTGTTACTTTGTGGTATACAGGCCGACGGCGATTTTTTTCCTACACTCGTCCACTATATGCATTTGTAAATGAATTTTTGACTTTATTTTCCTATGTAAAATCCTTCACAATCGAGGAATTACTATTACAGAGAAGGTCTTTGCTACTGAATTAATTTTGTAGTTAAAACAATGTATAAACAAATTAATAAAAACAAAGTTAGGTAAAACTTGTAGCTTTGCATGGTGAGGATGATCAGTAAGACTAATTGCGGTGACACCATGTGGAATCTCAATTGAGTAGTAATTAGTTCTGAAAAGAACTGGTGGTACAACTCGACGTTTCGATCAGTATGCTATGATCGTCCTCAGGAGAATGCTGATGACGATCAGAGCATACTGATCGAAACGTCGAGTTGTACCACCAGTTCTTTTCAGAACTAATTACTACTCAATTGAGATTCCACATGGTGTCACCGCAATTAGTCTTACTTACTTAAAAACAAAGTTATGAAAATGTTGAAAGGCCTTGCAAGAAAAACGTTCTAACCACTATACTACTATTTTCGAAAAAAACGGAAGGAGATCGATCCTGTTAACATAAATGGTGTTGATATTGAAATTGTCACTGAATATAAGCACCTTGGGACTTATATTGATAGCCATCTAAACTGGAATGTTAATACTCAAAAATTGTGTTCTAAGGCTAATCAGCGTATTTATTTTCTAAGGAAACTCAAGTTATTTAATATTGACCGGGATATAATCATGATGTTCTACCAAAGTGCCATACAATCTGTTATTACGTTCTCTTGCATTGCATGGGTAAATGGTCTGTCTATGGGTAATCTAAATAAAATCAATAGAATCACTAAATCCGCAAGTAAGATAATCGGAACTACTGCAAAAAACTTGGGTTCACTCTACGAGGCAGCTCTAACGACTAAACTAAAAAACAATACAACTTGATAATACCCATCCACTTCATTCACTCTTAGTTTTTAATAAGTCCGGCAGATTACGACAACTCAAATCCAACACAAATCGTCATCGCCTCTCTTTCGTACCCAGTGCAATTTATTGTTTTAACAATAGTTTTATTAGATGACTTGTTTTTGGTTTTGTTGTTTTAAGGCTTACTGTTTTTGAGATTTGGGTTTTCTTTTTCTACCTTTCCAGCCCCTTTCCCAATTATGTCCCCCTTGGCCTTCCCCTGTTCCCATGTATTGTTTTCCCTTCCCTTTCCCTTTCCTCCTTCCCTACCTTTCTCTGTCCCTTCCCAATTTCATTATATTTTTCTTTGCTGTATTTTGTAATAATAACAAATACATTATGTATAATATGTAAAAATGTTTTTAAAAATTACAATTTTAATTTTTTTTAAACTTGATTGTGTGTATTAATTTTTTTAATATGTGCAAACTGAGGAAATGATTTTCATACTGGCATGACGAATAAATGAATTGAATTGAATTGAATTGAATTCTGGATCCGCCCCTAATGTTTGGTACCATCATCAACGCCAAATAAGTTGTGATTATGTTAAACTGTGATAAACAGTTTTCAAGAAATTATACGAGCCAATTAAATGTTCAAATGAGGCTGACCGCCCCTTCAACAGGGTTAGATAAACCATGGAGGAAGGAAGAGACTTCCTCCATGGTTAAACTGGCAGATCTAGAAGGTAAAACAAGGGGGGAGGGTTGGTTGCATGACTTTTCAGGAAGCTTTTGATAGCCATTGTTTTTATCATAACAGGCATACGCAAAACAATAGTTTCCATTAAAGCTATCACTACAAAGTCATGGTCATTTCCTGTGTGGTTTACCAGGAATGAAAACAACGGGAAACACATACGATTGCATTTATCTTTCTATGGTTTAATTTATTGTGTACATTATTGACAGAGAGAAAGGTCAATGAAGGTTTAACAAAAAAACAGAAAGGTCAAAACATTAGTATATTCCACCTACTGTGATAGTGCTAAAGCTTCCTGATAATGTTTTCACAATTTGTTTGGCGATGTACATCGAGTTCGTTTGTGCTTGAGAAATTAAACACGAACCGAAGAAGGAAATACATCAACAATATATTATTAATATACGCCTACACGTCATGTTATAACATTAGTTGAGTATTTGCGTCCATTATGGATACAACAGATTATTCTGGCTGAGTTTCAGATCTCTGTAAAGAAAAGGAGATATCATCTGGAATTGATCAACCTTGAAACATTGCCTCACATATAAGGTATGTTTATAACTGATTATCGTTTTGCAAAATGTGTTTACATATACAAAGGACTTCTATACATTGGTTTTGGTGTTGGCTTTGGTTTCGTCCCGGTGGTGATATCGAGCGCTTTAATGCAAATCAGGTTTCTATTTGTTTCAGTTTTGTTTTCACCTTGCAGGCGATTTCAACCCAAAACTTGTATATAAAAAAAGCATATCATGTTTATGGAGCTATAATTGAAACTCCTTGTAATTTTTGGTCAAGGCTTATGGCATAAACACAAATATACCATTTCTATAAGAATAATTATTGAATCTGCCAAAACCTTATGGAATCTGCAAACCTAATTGTATTTCATCTGTTCTTCTTGTGTTCCTTAAATGTACACAATCAGGGGCGTAGCGAAGGTATTTTCTTTGGGGGTGATGTGAAGCCAATTTGCCAAATGACATCACAGTTGGGGGGGGGGGGGCGTAAAAAACAAAACTCTAATTAGTATGGTAGTAGAAGATGAAATATAGGTGGTACCCGGAAAAAAATGGTATAAAGCTGGTTTTGGTGTCAAACGAAGTAGAATTCAACGAACTAATCCTCCAGCATCCATTCATGGGATGATCCTCCAGCAGTCTACTTAAGCAGCAGCATTTTCCAGAGTCCGGCATTCTCCTGAGGACGATCAGAGCATACTGATCGAAACGTCGAGTGGTCCCTCCAGTTCTTTTCAGAACTAATTACTACTCAATTGAGATTCCACATGGTGTCACCGCAATTAGTCTTACTTATCATCCTCACCATGCAAAGCTACAAGTTTTACCAGACGAATATGAGCAAGTTGAAATGTTGTGGCTTCCAATTAGTTTTCGAGCGTTTGCACTCTGTGTGGTTTTTGGATGCCAAGTGGATGGTGGTTTGAAAGGGTGGGTTTTGGAAGTTTTGTTACGCATTAGGTATGCAATTCTCAATTTTCTATGAAAAGTGTTAAAATCACTCAAAAGATAAAAACGGCTTGGTCTAGCAGGGGTTGGAACGAGGTTTAGACTAATTATTACAATTTTCGTTTTGATTGTGAACGTTTCGCTACTTTCGTGAATTTCCGGTTTGCCATAGTCGGGAGATAGTTATGTGCTAAATAATATATACTTTTTATATTTGTATTATATTAATTAGATAATATGGTAGACAGATGGCATGAAATATCTCATTTGAGAAGTTGTAGTGGTCCTGAAAAGGACCGGTGGAAACTGAACTATTTTTAAAGTGCTGACTTACTCTTGGCCGCTTCTTTCCCCGTGTTGGCGGTGGCTGAGGATGGTACCACGGGCCAGCATCCTCAGTGGGTCTTTAACGTCCGCCTTCTATAGATTAGGAGTGAAGGCAGACGGGGCCTACATTTTAGTATCCTTATCCGAGAAGACTGGAAACACCTGAGGAGAAATAACTTCAACTCACATGAGACAGGTCAGAATCGAGACTTGAACCCAGAAACCAGGTCCAAGTCGGGAATCGAACCCGGGTCACAGTGGTGAGAAGCAAGTGGGTTAACCACTCGGCCACCCGTGCTTCTTGTGTGTGTGTGGGGGGGGGGGTCGGGCTTATACCTGAGGTAATGTGGTACGGTAATACCTTTTTTAGTTCACAGTAAAGTAATAATTTTCAGCAACTTAGAATTTGCATTTTCTTCAATGAAGGTGAATGAACCGCCAAAAGTCACATAAAATCCTTGATTTTTTTATCTTTTCCATATACAGAAACATGCAAAAATGTGGAAAATATTCAAATACTCATAAAACAAAATCCCCAAAGAAGATTTTAGCGGATTTTGGATATGTTGTTCTATGGCACATTCTGCTCATCTGGTGTAAAAATCATCTTTATTTCCTGGTCATAATGCCCTGCGACGTGCCACGACCCTCATACGAACACCGCGGTTGCATTGCGCTTAATTTTTCAGTAGGTGTGAAGGGGCGCTATAACTTCTGTTGCGTTGAACACTACCAACTGCCAATGGTTTTAACAGATGCCTAGAGGTCCTCTAGACCCTAGACAACAATTTGAAGCAAAAAAATGTAAGGGCCCTTTAGGATGATGTTTATTTTAGTTCTGATAACGCTTTTTCCCCTACCCCAAATCGACATAAAATATACCCTATTATGTGTACCCATAGCAGTTATAGGAATAAACATCTCTCATCCTCTGGCTGATGGCTCCAGCCTGTCTGGAATCATGTTCTGGCACACCATAGTGGGTAACTGATAGCTTTTGATAAGCCGCTTAGGAGCCGAAGTCAATGGCCTTGTGTTGACAGATGGGATTATGAGACCATGCTTTTTGCAGTAGGATGTTTAGGGTCAATGGTTCAAAGCAGGCTAATGGGAATTAACCATGCTATTTGGGTATACTTCAACAGTGAACTTACGGAATTTGAGAAATTTGGGGTAAGCATCAACGGAGTAAATAATCGTAATTAAAGCTATTATTTATATATTTTTTCAAAACTAATTTCTGCAGAAAGTTAGTCAGAGGTAATGACCAGGCATTGGGGAGCGTTGAATCTTCTAGGCGAGCCCAGCGTGATAACCACCTTAGCACCCTTCTGGGGGAATCGGCAGACCCCCGGTCCCTCCTTTACTTTCCCGCACCGTAACCAACTATCGAATAGGGGAGAGACTGGCGGCCCCCAAACCGTTGCTGCTGCCGCAGCTGCCATGTCCCTGAATTGGGTCTGTTCTAGGGCTTCGAACCGGTGCGTCCCAGCTCTAGAAGTCCCACGATTGACACTTCCAGTGGTCCGGCCACCGTGCTGCGCCATCTGGACCATGTTGGTATTAGATAGGTTAAATTAAACCTACTTAAATAAAGGGTTTGAAATGTATTGCTACACAATAAAAGGGGAAAAAACGCAGGCGGGATTCGAAACGGGATCGCCTGTACGGATGTCAAGCGTCTAATCCATTAGACCACCACTTCATCTGACTGTTTGCTATGAAAGAAGATTCATCATCATTTGATGTGATGGAAAGATAACGGGAATGCTCATTGATTTTGAAGTCCAACGTGATAATTTTTTATTTTCATTTGGTTTTGTAATAAGTAAGACTAATTGCGGTGACACCATGTGAAATTCTCAATTGAGTAGTAATTGGTGCACCCCACTAAATAGTGAGAAATTCATGCGCTGAGCTGTTTACCATGAAGTGTAAACCCCACAAATGTTTCTGAAAAACAAAGATTTGAGGCCCATTCATTTGATGGATTGTGTAAAAATGGCCCACTATCATAAGCTGGGATCCTTGAATTCCAACCGTGAGTATTTTGGATACACTAGGCCCTGAGTAGTATGGTAGATGGGCGTCCGAGGACAGTTGACCCTTTTTGGGGTGTGGTTGATGATGAGATTAAAAAAAGAGGAGGGTTGTTGATGACGTCATCATTTTTTGGATGACATCATGAGATGGTTGGTATAGGTATAGGTAAGATTATTGGCAAGTCCTAAAAAAGATGTGTAAAATCTACTTGCAAAAAAAAGATATCGTTTTTAGTCGCTAAAAAATTGAAATAACGATTTAATATTATCTAGATTAATAGTAAAGATAGTATGGAAGAAAGAAGAAGATATTTATCGAAATGGACATTGAGAGAATTGAAAAATTTTACCAGAGAGCATAAATCAATTTTTATACTGCGAGACGAAAGAACGGGTAAATTTTTAAAACGGTCTTATTACTTGGGCGTAAAACAATATTTACGACGACGTAAACCCGAGCCATTGTATAAATTAAATTTAGCCGAACTTAACGAGTACGTAAGAATAAATAATATTGTTTTACCAGAACGTTACCGCGGGAGAAGAGGAGAGCACACTAAAGAAGGTTATATCGTCGCTATTAAAAGGTTTCGCGGTTTAGAACCCAAGTTGAGATTTGACGAACCACCGATCGACGGTGGAAGATGTTTACGCGAGCGATGAATGTATGTACCGTATGGCCATAGCAAAGAAGAAGATTTAAACATATTTTGGGAAGCGGTAAAGCCCAAGATTATAGAAAAGTTTGGTATAGACTTGCAAGATTTTAGGTCATTTAAGTTTATGATATATATACGTATTAGATTACAAAAAGATAGAGGAGTGGGTTATATGGATTGGGCTGAGCCAAGATTTCATAATAACGGGGAAATTGTTTTATTTAATTTGAATGAAATTGAAAATGTACTCGAAACTGTTTTTTCACAAATTCAAGAGTCTTTAGAAAAGTGGACGCACAACGGTTCCGGATGGATCGTGAATCGTGTCGTAGAAATGAGTATTATTTACAAGAGATATCAACCTTTTCACGGTCGTTCTTATATCGAGCTATGCGACTACATAAAAAACAAACAAGCGTGCATTAACGTAGAAAATAAAGACAACGAATGTTTTCGATGGGCGCTTCGAAGCGCTCTTTTTCCCGTGAAAATTCATCCGGAAAGAACGTCCGTGTATCCAAAGGAAGACGGTTTAAATTTTAACGGAATCGATTTTCCGACTCCTATCGATCAAATAAAAAAAGTAGAGAAACAAAAATGGTCTAGCGATAAACATTTTTGGTTATGATTCAAATATGTTTGTAGTTTACACGCTCAGCGAGCAACCTAAAACTATAGATCGTATAAATTTATTATTAATTCATAATGAAGATGTATCGCACTACGTTTGGATAAAAAGTTTAAGTCGTTTACTTCACGATCAAACAAAACACAATCCTCGTAAACATTTTTGCGTAAGATGTTTACAGGGTTTTTCAACAGAAGCGTATCTTGAAGATCACGTAGAAATGTGTGAGGGAGTTAACGGCAGACCAACAGCGATTAAAATGCCGGAAAAGGGTAAAAACGACACGTTAAAGTTGATAAATTTTCATAAAAAGATGAAAGTTCCTTTCGTTATATACGCCGATTTTGAAAGTATTATTAAAAAGATTAACGATGTGAATACGACTAATACTAAAAAACTGAAAGAACACGTCGTTTGTGGTTATTCGTACGTTATCGTTCGGTGCGACGGTGAAACTTGTTCCCCCGTTGTATACCGAGGAGAAGATGCCGCGAAGCATTTTTTAAACGAATTAGAAAAAGACGTAAAAAACATCAACGAGATATTTAAAAATCCTAAAAAAATATTTATGAAAAGAGATGATGTAGAAGATTTCAACTCTGCTAAAAAGTGTTGGATATACTGAAAAGGGATTTTTTGGAGGTGATAGCGAGTTTAGCAAAGTACGCGATCATTGTCACGTTACTGGTAAATATAGAGGCGCTGCACACAATTGTTGTAATTTAAAACTCAGTTTAAAGCCTTATAAAACACCTATTCCAGTCGTATTTCATAATTTGCGAGGATACGACTCTCATCTCATTATGCAGGCCGCGAGTCAAACGCGAGGACATCTAACGTGTATTTCAAACAATATGGAAAAGTATATTTCTTTTTCAATAGCACAACTGCGATTTATTGACAGTTTTCAATTTTTACTCGCTTCGTTGGAACAACTCGTAGAATCGAGTAAATCTTTTCGTATCACGAAATTACACGAACCCGATTTAGAAAAAGTACAACTTTTATTACAAAAGGGTATTTATCCTTACGAGTACATGGATAGTTTTTCCAAGTTTGAAGAAAAAAACTTCCTCCGATAGAAAAATTTAATAGTAGTTTGAACAACACTCGTATTACTAAAGAACAATACAAGCATGCAATTGACGTTTGGAAAACCTTTGAATGTAAAAATTTTGGAGATTATCATGATTTGTACGTGCGTACGGATACTTGCTTATTGGCAGACGTGTTTGAACATTTTCGTAACACTTGTATAAAACAATACGGGTTAGATCCGGCTCATTATTATACTAGTCTAGGATTGAGCTGGGACGCTCTGTTTAAACATTCGGGACAAACTTTAGATTTGTTAACGGATACAACATGCATTTATTTATAGAAAAAGGTTTGAGAGGAGGAACGTGTATGGTAAGCAAAAGATACGCAAAAGCAAACAATAAATACTTACGCGATTACGATAAAACGAAACCTACGAATTATATACAATATTTAGATGCAAATAATTTATATGGGTATGCGATGAGTCAATATTTACCAACTGGAAAATTTAAATGGTTAACTAAAGATGAAATTGACAAACTATATATAAATTCAATTTCATCAGAATCGAGCAAAGGCTACATTTTAGAAGTGGATTTAGAATATTCACAAAAATTACACGATTCTCACAACGCGTTTCCACTCGCACCAGAGTCGTTGGTAGTACCAAAAGAATGGATGTCTGAATACCAACAAAAGTTATTAAACAACAAACCGGCTCCAAACGTCACAAAATTAGCTCCAAATTTAAACAACAAATCAAAATACGTACTTCATTATCGCAATTTACAATTGTATTTACAACTCGGTATGAAACTGACTAAAATTGATCGCGTTTTAAAATTTAATCAATCTCCGTGGATGGAATCGTACATTAATTTAAACACTCAATTAAGAAAAAATGCATCGTCAAAATTTGAGCAAGATTTGTACAAACTCATGAATAATTCAGTTTTTGGAAAAACGATGGAAAATGTACGAAATCGTGTTACCGTGAATTTGAAGCGATTAAACGATGAAAACGAACAAAAGCAAATGCTTAAATTATTCGCAAAACCAAATTTTGCCGAAGCTAAAATGTTTGAAGATCACGATCTAGTGGCAATTCACATGCACAAAATAAAACTCGTACTCAACCACCCAGTCTATGTTGGAATGAGCATACTTGAATTATCTAAACATTTAATGTATGATTTTTATTACAATCATTTAAAAAAGAAATACGACGAGAGGTGTAATCTACTGTACACGGATACGGATAGCTTATTACTCGAGATTCAAACAGAAGATGTTTATAAAGATATGGAAAAAGACAAAGATTTGTACGATTTTAGTAATTATTATAATAAAGATTTAGAAAAACAACATTTTTTATATTCTGAAAAAAATAAAAAAGTGATCGGTAAAATGAAAGACGAGACTGCAGGAACGCTAATCTCCGAAATTGTCGGTTTAAAAATTAATTGAGACCAAAAATGTATTCGATACTTTTATCGAATGAAATAGAAATAAAAAAAGGTTTTTTCTCGAAAGAAATAAGAAAAGCCAAGGGCGTTAAAAACAAGTGTTAGAACAGGAAATTAAACACACGCGATATAAACAAGTTTTATGTGATTTAAAACCATTACATCATGATATGAATTTTATTAGAAATGAAAAACGTAGATTATATACAACGCGAGTAAATAAAATATCACTATCTCCTTTAGACACAAAGAGATATATTTTAGAGGATGGAATACATACTTACTCTTACGGTCACTGTAAGATAACCTAAAGAATTAGCCTTAGCGGCTCCGCTATAATTGTTTAATGGGCGGATTTTCTGTATCTCGAGGAATAATTTGTAAATAATACAAGATGGGTTGATTCGGAGCTTTCATCGTTTTAGCTAATCTATAAATTTTTATACTCCATATAGGATCGGTTGCGCGACGTCTCGTATCTATTTCAGCGTCACCGGGTGCGTATAAATACGGTATCGAACTAACGAGTTTAATGGGATTCTTTTTTCATTCTTTCTAATCGCTGGTGAGGCTGGATTTTGCTCGACGACGGGCAATTTAATCGCGTCTTTAGGTTTTAAATTTATAAGTCTGGTCGTTTCATTGTTTAATGCTTTTACGACTGACGGTAATCTTTTAACCCATTCTCTATTTCTTGTAGCCGTTGCTATTTCTTTAGCGTATTGATGAGAAAATAATCTTTCACCCAAAGTTCTATTGAATCGCTCTACTATACCCTGAGCTCTATGTTGACTCGCTTCGCTTCTTTGGATTTTTACATCGTGTTGACTCATGATTTTAGTGACGGTCGACATAAATTATTTTCCAGGATCGACTTTTAAAATTTTAGGCCAAGTGAGCGGCGAACGTTTATAAATTTTTTCAAACGCTAGACTGACTTGAGCGGCAGTTTTATCGATTAACGGTTCAGCTTCTTTATATCTGCTGGCTTCATCCGCAACGGTTAATGCGTACTTGTACGTCTTTTTACCTACACTATCGTGCGGACGAAACAATAAATCTGCTTGATGAACCTTATTTGGTTTTTCCAACATACTATTTGAACTGGTCGGTCTAGGAATGTATTTAGGATAGGGTAAATAAATTTGCCACAGCGCTTGCTTTTTTATCCACTGTGAAACTAATTTGTTATTTACTTTAGTTTCTTGAGCTAATTTATTGATCGCGTGGAGACCTTTCCAGTATCCTTTCGGACTATAATAGACGTTTGCTAGCTTTTGTTTTATTCGTTTATCCATTTTTAATATTGTACAATATATTTTATTCTGTAGAATTTTTAGGCATAACCGAGTCTGGTAAAAATTCCTTGTTGAACTAACCACGTTTGAGTCATTAAAGATAATCCAACCGTCGTGGTGAGTTTTAGACCGTCCATTATATCTAACTTTCCTAAATCAGCTGGGTTTATTTTAAATACTTTTTTTACCGAGCATGCAGTATAAAACGGTAAAAAGTCCTACAACGGCACTGTGATAAGCTGAATTAACGATTCCTTTTGTATCCATCATATTTTATACTTAGTAAATATAATTTTATTTTTTTAAAACTTATTCCATTTCAAAAACAGCAAGTTCTCTCGTTGACGGTGGGGTGGCTGTAGGTTGTGTAGGCGCGAGTGTTGGGGTGGGTTTAGGTGTAGGTGGTGATGGTTTTGGCGGCGCAGGCTCTTGTTTACGAAAAAAGTAATAAGCAAAACCTCCAACGGCTAAGGCAATAGCGATATAGTAGTAGTTTATTCCAGAGCTTTCTTCTTTTATCGGTATAGCACTTTGCGACGCTTGCGGCGCCGCATAACGAGTTTTGGACGCGCCTTTTTTTAATTCTTGTTTTTTCTTTTTATTAAGTTCCGCGAGTCTTTTTCCAGCTGCGACTCTGTTTGGGTTTTTATTTTTTTTATTGTTCGCCTTCGTTACTGACGACGGCGTCGACGACGGTGTGCTCGCTTGGTTTATCGTCTGATTCGCATTCTCCAACTCGTTCGTCTCCATCGCTTTTATTATCTATACAAGATTCTTCTTTTCTTGTTAAATGTTTTGCCGTAATTAGCGTTGCAGAGATCGGTGCTATCAACATGCCGTACTTGTAGTATATTTCACACGCTACGGTAGAAAGCATGCTCGAAATGAATGGATCTTTTTCTAAATCTGTAATTAATTTACCTTCGTCGTCAATTTCAAAACGATGACCGTATAAATCAATGCGATCTAAACTAAATCCTAATAATTTTGCATATAATGTTAGAATGGAGCTACCTAAAGACTCTGTTATATCACGACCTAATTTAGTTTCGTATTGCGTGTGTAATACATCTCGCTCTTCCGTAGACAAAGCTTCAATGTCACTGACGGAATACTCTTTACCGAATTTTTTTTTTGAATCTCCTCCCGCTACAACAGACAAGAGTCGTTTATCTCGTTGCTTTTGCTTCAGCACGTTGTCACTTTCATCATCTGATGGTGGGGGTAACACGGATAGATTTTTGGTTAATAGTTTGTGAACTTCTTCCATTTATTATAAGTATTTATTAAATAAATCAATAAAATTTTGAGTAACAGAGAGTAACCAATAAGTAATGTTAAATAACGCATCAGGAACAGAGAAAAGACGCTTTCGCTTTAGCAACAGCAGCACGTTGTCACTTTCATCATCTGATGGTGGGGGTAACATGAATGACTTTTGTTCCATTTATTATAAGTATTTATAGAAAATAATCAGTAAAAGTTTGGGTAATGAATCAGTAACCTACAAGTAACCTACAAGTAACCTACAAGTAACCTACAAGTAACCTACAAGTAACTTACAAGTAACCTACAAGCAACTTGCTAAATCATTTAGTCTAGAATCGCATATTCAATAGGTTGATCCGTTTTTAAAATCAATTTGCAATGTTTGACTCGTTTTAATTTCTCATGCATCTGCTCTCTCAACTCTTTCGTTGGTATAACATCATTTTCTCGAAGACAATCTTCAAACGAGTCTCTATCTTTACAATAAAATAGACACACCCATTTGAGTTGCTCTCTAAAATCTTTCAACACGCTATTATATTTTTTGTGAAATAACCCAACAGCTGTGATTGGCGTGTCGACCGCTAAAAGCCAAGTGTACCAATGCATTCGTCTCATCTTGACAACAAATTTTATAGCGCAAATCTTTACTCGCGCTACAATCGTCGATGATAAACAACGTTTCGTTTCCTTTGAATACGTCACTATACATTTCTATCGCTTTATTTAACGTATATTTTTTGTAATCGTCAACGAGCACTCGCTCGTCGTTCCAAATCCATTTCCTATTTTGATACGTGTCGTTGTCACCGATGGTGGGACATAATATGACGATCGTTTCGAAATATTTTAAATATTCTTTTTGTAACAAATTTAAAACAAATTCAGTTTTTCCGCATCCGGTTTGACCGCAAATTAACGCAGCGTGTGGATATTTAGGTAACATTCCCTTTTAATATTAGTCGTTAATACTAATAATCGACAGATTCAAGACGTCCGTTTTTTATAACGAGTTGCGCGTCCAATAATAAAAGTGTACATGTATAATTCACCCGCGGTTTCCGCTTCTTTATCCATTTGAATGGTAATTCCTTCGGATAAGTTTTGTACTCGTCTTCCACTTCCATGTATTTTATTGTCGTCGCTCGTTCTCATATCTAAAAATAAACCATATCGATTGAGTAAACAATCGGCTTGTTTGACGTTGGATAAATTTAGAGCTTTAACGATTTGAATAGCGTGTTCTTTGTTTGAATCTCCAAAATATTTCTGAATTTCTTCCCAATGTTGATACCTTTTCATTCCGTGCGCGTAGAGTTGATTGGGTACGCCTTCGATCGTATTAAAACTTTATCGATTTTTGGATTATAAAATTTGTTTGTTTCTTTCACATTGGGCTCTTTGAATAAAAACAATATTCCTTTCATACTTTTTGCGGGGGTATTTAAATTTATATTCCACGTCGTATCGCGTTTGTTTAACGGGGTCACGCTCTGTATTCAAACGCGATCAAACGCGATCAAACAATATCGACAAACGGTTGCTACATTGATTTTTAATCATCGTTGCGAGTTTGGGCATATGAACGACTTGGTATTCTAAAGAAATCCCACTTATGATATATTTTGCATTATCGTCGGTGCTTTTAATCACGTTAGAAAATTTATTAAACACGAGTTCATAAGTCAATCGATCTCCGATCCCCGATTGGTAGTAGGGCTGATGATCGGTCAACAATTCAAAATCGAGCGGAATGTGATACCTATTTTTCAATGTATCCACGATGGCTTTATCTTTTCTCTCGTTTTTTGTGGGAACCGCGTCACTAGCGTCTACTCTTAATTTAGTGACGTTAGGATGTTCGATTCCTTGATACGCTAGATTTTAACCATTCGTCTTTATAACAACTGAACACATCCGCATCGTCTAA
Organism: Zoroaster sp. YZ-2022; assembly: GCA_029582265.1. NCBI lineage: Eukaryota > Metazoa > Echinodermata > Asteroidea > Forcipulatida > Zoroasteridae > Zoroaster > Zoroaster sp. YZ-2022. The sequence goes on along the minus strand of CM055834.1, from coordinate 4,934,368 downwards.
TGAAAATATTTCATTTCCTTCCATTTTAATGATTATATGTTTTACGATAGCTCTACCTATATTCTATACCATCGTTCTCGTATCATCATCCGCAGACTGAAGAACAATGTTGAAAGCTAATCGAACCGTCCCCCGGACGATGACGTCATTTATTCCTAAATTTGGAAAACGAACCGTCAACAATTGATTTTCGGTAATGGTGCTCGGATTGTTTGTAATGACAACTTTTTGACGCAATCCTTTTAATCCTGAAGGATTTCTTAATCTTCTGTATGGATCGAGTACATCTCCGTATGTATTAGCCATATTTTATAGTTGGTAAATATAAAATATATTTTCTTTTTTTAAAAGTAAAATGGTGTCTGTAGCGATGATGATTGGCGGCGCGGTCGTTAACGCGCTAGCTTTTACCGGATCAATTTTTTTGTTTTCTTAAGGTGGTCATGAAGAACAAAAAAGACACGATTTAGCGCTAGAACAACTTACAAAAGCCAGAGACGAATTTTGTAAAAAGCGTTTAAAATATCTAGATTATTTAAACGAAAGATTATTAAAAGAATCGAGCGCTGAAAGAACGTTTAACAACATTGACGATGCAATGAATGAATATTATAACATCACCGGCGAACAATTTGATTTACCGAAAGATTTTATACAACGAACCCAAACTTGAGGATTTTTACGTTCCTAGCCAAGATCAAAAAACGCGAGAAATCATATTCATTTTGATTGGTACGAGTATAGTAGGCTACGCGAGTTATAAATTATTTAAAAAAGATAAAAAGTAATTATAAAATGGCAAAAGGAGGATATGATCTTATGGAGTTGGATCCAGCGTATAATTACCCCGAAGATGAAGAGGATGATATACAAGAAACCAATGTCTATGAAGTTGCTGCTAACACCCAGCCAGCTGCAACAATAGCATGGGAAGAAAGACCGTCTTACATACATTTAACTCTAACAAATGAACTCCGTAAAACTATAGTCGATGATTTTTATAAAAGTATAGGCTATGAAGACGCGTATAAGAAGTTCACGTATAAACTAAATGAAAAAAGGAGTGGGTGAGCTTTATTTTTTAAAAGGTGGTAAAGAAATACGTCTATCTAAGAAAGCAGGTGGATTTTTAAAATTAAATTCAATACGCGGTTTAAATAAAGATGATTTAGTAGCATTGGGTGAAATTGAAAAAGCTATGATAAATGCTATAAAGGAAACAGAAAAACCGGTGGTAGAGCCAGCCACTCAAACGAGTGGTAGAAGGTTACCTTCTATACCGAAACAACGGCTGGAAAAATCAATACAAGTAGAAGAAGCTATCGAAATGGTAAAAATGACTCAAGATCAAGAAACTCAAATGGAATTGATCATTCCATGGGGTGTCGTGGCCGAGCGGTCTAGCTTACCGGATTCAAGTTCTGGTGTTAGCAACATAATGTGGGTTCGAATCACGGCCGTGACACTTGTGTCCTTGAGCAAGACACTTAATCATAATTGCTTCTCTCCACCCAGGGGTTAAATGGGTACCTGTGAAGGCAGAGTTGGTTTGCTCTATATGCGCTAGAAATGGCAGCAATTGAGCTGCATACTCCCCAGGGAGCTGAGATGGTTTCAGGAATGATTTATGAGCCTTATGAGCCTTATGAGCAGGGATAATAATATAATGCGCCTTGAGCACCACTTAGTTGGTGGATACGTGCGCTATATAAATCCACACATTATTATTATTATTATTATTATTCCATGGCGAGAAGTGTTAGCACTCAATGAAATCATGACGAGAAATCGAGGTGAACAATTAGATCTTTTTACTAAATTAAAAGTACTCTACCAAAAAGCCTATGATATTAAAGAATTAATTTCTGACGCAAAAGAAAGAGGGCTTGATGTGAGAGAAATTAAAAAGGCTCGTGAAAAGTTAAAATTGTCGTAGAGCAAATAGATGCGCATGATTATGTTCTTCGTAGTCAAATCAATATAATTAAAGAAACGCTTCAAAAAATGTTAGAAAGAGATGTTACGTTGGGAGATAAAATTCAAACTTTATTTAGAGAACAAGGTATAACGATCGTTAGTATATTAACGGCTGTTAGTATAACCATCGCTTTGATAGTAAAATCGATCGGCGATGCTGTAAATTCAGTTTACCAAAGCCATCACCCTCTCCACCCGCGCCACCCAAACCTACACCCCCAGAACCGAGCGGTGGCGGTGTAAAAGAGTGGATACAAAAAACATTTAAAAATCTAGCGAGTGTATTAGCAAAACTCGGAGAAAAAGCTTTAGCCGCTTTACCGAGTATTATCGGTGCGGTTATAAGTTGGTTATTTAAAACAGCTTCTAACGTCGTCGCGTGGACGGCGGAACATTTGTGGCTAGCTTTGACGGGGGTTGGTGTTTTAGTTTTAACTTGGATGCAGAAAAAACTCTAGCCTCGCTAGTAGAGCAATTCATAAATCATAACACCAAGTCCACTTAAAATCGCAAAACCAATAATTAAAGCATTTTTTTCTTCTTGGTGGCTATCTTCCAAAGAGTCCTGGGTTATTGTACAGAGAGATTTTTGCACATTTGTTATTGTAGAGGGAGATTCTTCCAAAGAGTCTTGCACAGCTTCGCTAGCGTGAGCTTGTACTTGCGTGGCGGGATGTTGGGCAGTTACCTCTGTCTGCATGTCGGGTAGTGGTAAAGAAAGCAACGCTGAATTTGTATCTAAATTTGAACCTAGAGATAAATCAGGCGTTGCGATTAATATATTATTGTTGTATCTTGCATATGTACCTATTCGTAAATTCATATCACTCGGCATCATGTATAAATTTTCTCCGATAGCAAAGTTTAATTGAGAACGAGCATATTGTAAATTATCTTGACATCGTTGAATAGAAGATTGTAAATCCACCGGAGAATCAATCTCGGCATCCACTATATTTATAAATTCACGCTGTGCATCTAAACCGGTGCCGGGCGTAAGAAATCCACTTTTAACTTGTACTTGAGCTCCCAATAATGCGTAAAGGTACGTTCTTATAGAATCATTAATTCGTTCTGTACCGACATCCGTAAAACCTTGAGCTAATCCCAAAGACAACATAAATTTAGTCCACGCTGTTTCAACGCCTTCAGATTGAGAAATGTATTCAACAACGTACGAACCCCAAATATCATTATCGCTATTCACTTTATCAAGATTAAAATTTTCTTTATCAAAATCCATCCTTTTATTGTTTTGATGAAACAAAGTTGAATTGTCATAGTTTTTCCCTGGCACTGGAATGTAGCCGTAGATGTTCAAATAATAAGCCGTTCCCAATCCATTAGAGTTTTTATCTACTCGTTGTTTCCAATTATCCGATATTGAGAGGTGAAATTCATTACATAGTCTATTGTACGCGCTAATGTCTATATTGTTGTCAAACGCGTCATAAAAATTTTGAAAAGATGTAGGACAACTCATTTCTTTGAGCATTCGTCTCATTTGATAATAAACGTGAAATCTAAAAAAAACTACGAATCATCAAGTTTGAATGATTTAAATGTTTATAACCCACACCGCATCTCGTTGTACTGCAATACGTTACAACATTTATTTGATTTTGATAAAATTTTAGTGGGTTAGAATTCCAATCATTTACAACATCGTTGCTATCAACGTGAGGTAACACATAATTTTGAAATGGATTAGAGAGTTCTACGCTAAAAAACTTTGTCTCATTGATGTAAATATTCAGACTCGTCAAATCGCTAGCATTAAAATTCTGAGGCGCGTTAAAATTTCCAGATTGCTTATATGGAAATGAAAAATTACTCTGAAACGCTAATGGAAACGTCATTTTATTATATTAAAATTATAAATTTTTAATAATAAAATGTATCATACCTTCGAAATCGAAATTGATAAAAATGGCGGGTCGGTTCAATTAGATGACGCCATCGATAATCGCAAGGGTAATCATTTCATATCATTACATAGCGTAAACATTTGGGTGGGATATTACAACGTGCGTAGAAAAGAAAAAATAACCTATCGTACGAATGGTCAGCCAGATGTTATAAACTTTGTCGAGCCGGGACTTTACAACATTAACGAAATTATCGATATTATAGTAAAAGACGCGCCTTGGATCACTTTCACCATCGATAAAAAAACAGGTTTTTTCTTGCTAAATTTGACTCAAGAAAACAAATCCGTCAAATTTTCTTCCGGGTTAGGTAATTTACTCGGGTTTCACAACGAATTTCTAACTGTGGGAGAATATAGTAAAAAAAATTGATGTACAACTTTTTAAAATTCTATACATTCATTGCGATCAAATTTCTACGACCGACAATTATTTCAACAGTAAACCTTGTACTATTTTTAAACGCTTTTCCCTTCCAAGACAAATCGTAATGAAAAAGCTTAAAACTGGTACTTTTAACGCATTACGTTTTCAAATTAAAGATTCAAAGGGTAGAGACATAAATAATCACGGTTTCCCCATTATTTTAAATCTAGAAATTATATAAATATGGCGAGCATTTATGGGCCAAGTCGTGCGAGCGGTGTTGTTGCTGCTAGCGTAGCCGCTAATGCTAGCAATCGTAGCGAAATTTATGAACACCATGGATATATCAACAGAGATGAAATTTTACAAACAATACCTCTAGTCGAATAATTTAACGTCACACTCGGATGGCACGCCAGGTTTAAACTACCCTTTTTCATGTTTAAAAACGCGCCAACGCACTGCTCTATTTTTGTAAAATTTATGAAAACTGATCATATTACTACATATTCATAAACGCATGATTATGCAGCTGACGTTTATTATATTCCTTCTCCATCGCGAGATAAGAAATTTAATTTTCTCGATAATGAAACGCAACATTTAAAACACGAAATGTGTTTTAAAATTCGAAATGTTCAAAAAGTTTTTGTAGAGGCAACCTTTTTCGGTGCGCTAAATTCTAAAATCTGTTTCAATATAAAAATTAAAAGTTTACCATTAAATTAAATTTTATACTAATAAATATGGCGAGCATTTACGGACCTAGTCGTAGCGATAGTCAAAAAAGCAACGAGAGTCATAACAAAACAAACTTTGTCTTTGAAGATACTGGATATATCAGTCCCAGTGAACTTGTACCAAATCTATCTTTATCTTCTTTTTCTTTTTTAGGTGATTTAAGCTTTGAAATTTATTGGTATCAAAATAAAATAAAATTCCTGGTTGAAGATTTATTATTTTATTCATTCTATGCAAAAAGTCATAGAGGTGAAAATAATTCTTATTCTATAGTAAAAAGTGAACAATTTGATGAAGATGATGCTAAAGATTATCAAATTAGTTTCCCTGAAGATGATAACTTTTCTTTTTCAAATGAACCGCGTTATTTAGAATGTGTAATATGTTTCCTTTCAGATTATTATAGAAATCATGCCAAAATCTATTTTCAAGCTACTTTTTTTGGTGCTTTGAACGAGGGAATATGTTACGAAATAAAAGTTTAAAAAATTCCAATTAATACTTTTCCCGCATATTAAAAATTAAATATTCTTTTAATCTTTTACTATTAATAGAAAACAATGAGCGAAACAACTAGAATTTATCCAACGTTACCAACATAAAACCATGGTTAACGTTAAAAACTTTAGTGTGGCAATGGTATCACATGTGCCGTGCCTGGAGTGAAACAGGTCAACTCGTATGCGTGCTCGTACTTTTACCAATTCACACTTATTTTGGTCAACTCAACCCGGAAAAATATTGATTACTGAATATTTACTGGCATGCGTACGGGTTGACATCTGGTGGAGTGCGCGTTGGTAGAAGTACATGTTAATTTAGCTACACTATAGGGTCTGTAGTTCCTCATAATACTAGTAGTACTTATGTCCTGTGTGGTGCTTCTAGTGTGCCAAGACGGCCAATGTGGAATCATCCCACGTACAAATCTAAATGTGCCCCTCCACATACTGTATGTGCCCCCCCCCCCCCCAATTACAAGTTCGCACTCCTGACCACGGGCCTGTATTATGATGCATAAATTAGGGGGGGGGGAGGGGTGTATATGATTACGTAGTATGAGGGGCACAATGGTTGCAATACTAAAATGTAAGCAATGTTTTTGTTAGAATCTTGAATTGGACCCAGGGTTGGTACTGGGGAGGGGTCCCGTGACACAAGCTTCAAGTGAGGGGAAGGGTAATACGAGAAATGAGAAAAGTTTGTTGAGAGCTGTGCTGCTCTTTCAATGTCTCAGTTTCAAAATATTCTTCTAATTGTCTTAGAAAACTACAAATTATCGATTGAACCTGCTTGTTCAACATCCTTCCTGCACAGAAGTACGTGACTTATCTTTAACGTTTCGTTATATACATTTCACATGTTGATACGATATCATGTCAACAGTTTCTAATTTGAAACCCGTTATTCTTCCTTATTGACAAGTACAGCAGATTGTCACAGTATGCGATGTAAAGAAGAAGATAGTATTAATGTAATATCCTCCTTTATAAACCCGCAATATTTGTTGATCGAGTTTAGTATTTTATTTACCGAGCCACATGCCAATAATCGACTAAAATAATAAAGTTCTGTTTGTGTTCAGCTTAAACTGCGAGCATGACTTCGACGAGCAAGTTTTCAGAGTTGCCAGCTGGGAGCGAAATGTTCTTCCGAAAGAAACATCCCGGCAAGAATGAGCAATTTTTGTTTCTTGCGGGAACACTGCTTGTTAACCTTTGCATCATGTCACTCGTGGTTGGCTTGACAGTGCTTTACGTTCGTACGGAACTACAGTCAGTCGAGGTAAGTGATGGTGAACGCTTAATTATCAGATATTTCTCTTTTTGTATGGTAGATTCTCTCTGCCTTCAGCTGCATGGATTGTTTATTTATTTTCATGCACATATATCACATTTCTGGCGTGACCATGCACTCATAAGGAGTCCTACTTTCATCAGAGGCAGCACTACGAGGGAAATGGGTAAAATGCATCCCTCTGACCCTCTACCTGTTTACACTCACCCTAATTAAAAAAACAATAATAAATAAATAAATAAATAAATAAATAAATAAATAAATAAATAAATAAATAAATAAATAAATAAATAAATAAATAAATAAATAAATAAATAAATAAATAAATAAATAAATAAATAAATAAATAAATAAATAAATAAATAAATAAATAAATAAATAAATAAATAAATAAATAAATAAATAAATAAATAAATAAATAAATAAATAAATAAATAAATAAATAAATAAATAAATGAATAAATAAATAAATAAATAAATAAATAAATAAATAAATACTTTTTTAAACTTTTTTCAAGGAAAACTTTATTTCAAATCCTTGAAGAACACAGTATATACAGAATTAAAAGAATTATAATTAAATCAGTACAATTAATGGAATTATAATTAAATCAATCAATATAATAATTGAAACATTAAATAGCAATTAGCAGGCATCAGAAATAATTTAGTGGGGAAGGGGAGGACTCAGGGAAGGGAAGGAAGGGGAAGGAGGAGTGGGGCCCACTGGCGTCTGGATGTGGGCACCTCGTGCCCACTGCCTGTAGGCCCCTGTTGGGAAATGGTCAGGCCACCGGGGTGGGCGGTGAAAAGACACCACGTCCCGCCGAGGAGGGGCGGCGACTACCCACGCCTCGGTGACCTGGGGAGGGAGGGAAAAATTTAATTAAAACAGAATTAAATCAACCAGGTTATTTTGTTATTTTGCATAGTAAAGAGAGTATCATTGATGGACCATTTTAGGAGGAATTTGTTGAGAGAGTTGGTGAAGATATAATAACTGTGCTCGAGAATGACTTTTGTTTTTAATCGGTGGGTCCATACTACAAGGGGGGAGGAGAAATTTGTGGTTCGGTAAAGCCAGTAGATGACGTTTTTAAGACTTATTATTAGGAAATTTGCCAGGCACACGGTCTCCCTGCTTCGACCCCGGGCGTGATGAATCAAGGCCCAGTAAAAGTCAAAGTTCAGCTTGATATCAGGAAGAAGGTGCGAAAGTAGCTTGTGCAGAAGGTTGAGGGCAGGCTGAATGGATGGACAGATGATGAAGAGGTGATGGATCGTGCCTCTCTCGCCGCACCAGCCGCAGGATGATGGGATGGCAGGATTCAGGTGATGAAGGACGGTAAGAGACGGCAGGATGTTATGGAAGAGTTTGAACTGGACATCTCCCTCCTTCTTGGAAGTTGGCAGCTGGTAGATTGCTTTCCATGGGATGTTGTGTGAAGGAGGGAGGAAACCAAGTTCGTGCCAGTGTGTAGATGAAAAAGAAGAGAGCTCGTTGACGTGGTAATTAAACTTTCCATAGATAGATTTGGAGGTTGCAGTGAGGCCGTTCGTATTACTGTCCAGGAAGATTTGGCCGGGTGATTCAGGGCGAGAGGCCGCGATGGTGGAGAAGTGAGGTAAGTCCTGAAGAAGTCCGGTGTTGTCGAAGAGAGACGGAAAGGATGTGGAGATGGCATGGTGCAGGCGAGAGAGTTCATTATGTAGAATACGAAGTGAAGGGAGACGGAGACTCGAGGTTGGAAAGTGAAGATCCTCAGCATTCAGCCAGGTGCCGGTGTTCAGGTTGATGAGGTTTCTGACGAGTTTGACTCCCCCCGCGAGGAGTCGAACAGAGAGAACCGAGTGCCCGGGCAAGTCACGGATAAAAGGAGGGTAGATTAGGGGGAGATTTATAACATGGTTGATTGATTTGGCGGGTGTTTCTACTCGAGCTCCGAGTGTCATCCAAGCACGCAGGACCTCACTGTAGAAAACAGGCAGACTGGTGAGATATTTGGAGTCGATATCAGTAAGAAAGATTTGGTAATCAAGATTCAAGTGTTTGTATTGTCGAAGAAAGTAATCCATTAGACAGAAACAAGGATGGGAATTAAATTGGAGATAACGTTGAATACAGTTGAATCTGAAAGTGAGGCTGCGTGCTTGGAGACAAGCTAAACCAAATCCACCTTTATCGGGGTTTTGAAAAAGAAGTTGTCTTTTGAGGAAGTGTTTTTTGTTGGACCAGATAAAATCGACAAGCATGTCTTGGAGTTCACCTAGGACGTTATTAGGACAGGGGAGAACAGCAATACAGTGAAAAAGTTTAGAGGCGGCGAGTTGATTAGCGACAAGAATTTTTCCTTTGAAAGATAGGGAATTTGAAAGATAGATCCAGGAGGAGAGAGTTTTTCGTAGTTTATTTTTGCATTGAACCCAGTTTTCTTGAGTGTAGGTGTTGTTATTACCTAGGTGAACTCCAAGAAAGGATAAACCTTGATTGTTCCAATGGAAAGAAAGGGGCTTGTCGATTCTATCGGTCCAACTGCCGACCCATAGACCCTTGGATTTCTGATAATTGAGACAGGCAGCAGAGGATTTACTGAATATACAATAGGCATTATTAATAATATCAAATCCCTCATCGGAGGTGACGAATATAGAAATATCGTCTGCATAAGCCGAGACTGAGCAATATCTATTTGTATTAGGAAGAAGCAGACTTTTACCTGAGAGATCGTTACGTAATTTGTTAAGAAAGGGCTCAATGGCTATTGTGTACAGCAGCCCCGAGAGCGGGCATCCCTGACGTATACCCTTTTCAAAAGGAAATGATGCGGTCAAAGAGCCGCAGACTTTGATGTGGCTCTCGGCGCCGCTGTACAAAAGATCGAGGTAGGAAACAAATTTGTCCCCAAATCCCATGGCTCTCATTGTCTTGAAGAGGTAGCCGTGGTCAACATTGTCAAAGGCTTTTCTTTGATCAAGGTTGACCACGGCTAAAGGTAGGTTATTGTAATTACAATAATAAAGGGCGTCTCGGGTGAGATTTAGATTATCATAAATACTGCGTCCGGGGACACAGTATGACTGATCTTCATTGATAATATCATTTATTGATTGTTTTAAACGGTTAGCAAGCAGCTTGGCAAAGATTTTATAATCTGTGTTGAGTAAGGAGACAGGACGCCAATTGGACAGGTCAGAAAGGTCTCCTTTTTTGGGGATCAGAGTAATTATTGCTTTGTGAAAGGAGTTGGGGAGGGAACCAGAATTTGTTGCGAAAAATAGAACTTCGAACAGATCGTTTTTAAACAAGGGCCAAAAGGAAGAAAAGAATTCGGAAGTAAGACCATCGAAACCAGGAGTTTTGTTTTTACCAAGCTGCTTGATAACGGCATCAAGTTCCTCGGGACGCAGAGGAGCATCAAGGTCCTCTGCGTCCGCGGGATCTAACTGAGATAAATCTCGTAGGAAATCTTCGAGGGTGCCCTCGTCAGTTTGAACAGAACTATATAAGTCTTTGTAGTAGTTGCGGCAATGGGTTTTGATTTCTGCGGGGTCCTCTGTGAGTGACCCCGAGGGAAGGCGAACACAAGAAAGATTTTTAGATTGAGAATGAGATTGCTCAAGATGGAAGAAATAAGAAGAACTGGTATCTACTTCATTAATATGCTGAAAGCGGGATCTGACGAGGGCACCCTGGGCTTTATTTTTCAAGAAAACATTTAATTCTTCTCTCTGCTGTTGCAGAACTTGTTTAGTCTCTGGTGTGATGTCTGGCATAGACTGAAGATTATCGATGTATTGATTGATATTTTGAAATATACGACGTTTTTCTTGGGCAATTTTAGAACAATAACTCTGGGTAAGCTTTTTAATTTGAGCTTTACCCAGGTCCCACCAAGAAAGAATATTACGGAATGTGTGTTTTTCTGTTTGCCAATTGGCCCAAAATTGTTGAAGGATCTCACGGTAATTTATATCATCAAGAATGGAGTTATTAAAGTGCCAGTAGGTACTTTTGGTGGGATGAAGAGAGGGAGTGCTGAATACAAGAGAAACAGCAGAATGATCAGAGAGCGAACAGGGAAAAATGGAGCAGGTGCGAACAGACGGAATGAAACTAAAGGGGATATAAAAACGATCAAGTCTGGCTTTAGAAACTCGATCAGAATTAGTAAACCTAAACCAGGTGAATTTGCTATTAGAAGGATTCAGTCTGCGCCAGACATCACAAAGAGTTTTATTCATAGAATTCCTGAGAGCCAGTGAGATTTGGGGTCTATGCTCAGTCGGCTTATTCAGACGATCTATAAAAGGATTATCAGTACAATTAAAGTCACCTCCGATAATAATGGCACCGTCACTACATTGATTACAATGGAGATCCATATCATTAATATACTTAAGAGCAAAGGAGTTAGATTGAGGAATAAGGACATTATAAATATTGAAGATATCATTATTAATTTTGACTTTAACATATAAAATAGAACCACTAGCGATAACACCGGAGGCTATTGCTTCGATATTGCGATGAATAAGTGTGGTGACTCCAGATCCCGGTGCACTCCCAGGAGCACAAATAGGGATGTAGTTGGGCCAATTTTTTCAGCAGGGGTGATTACTTTTAACGTTATAAGTTTCCTGAAGAAGAATAATATCATTTTTGGGGGCAAGAAGTTCAAAATAATCTTTCAGAGAGGCATTACGGGTGATATTGCAACAGCCGCCGGTGTTAAGGGTAATTAGTGACAGTGCCATTACAAAGAAGAGGGAAAAGAATCTAACAAAGAAATCCATGGTAAGAGAGTTATTTAGCTTCGAGTTTTTTAATGAGTTTTTTTATCCTCTGCTGCATAGCATTTTGGAGGTGTGGGCTGTTACGTAAGGGCTTGAGTTGACGAACAAGTCCAGGTATGTTATGGGTGAATTTGCGTGCGATTTCTTTAGGTTTCCGTTGACATTTCACAGACGAGATGAATGCAACAAGGTCTTGGTGATTGAGAGGTTTATTGAGGGTCGGGAGGGAGGGAGGTAGGAAAGGCTTCTTCCTCCTCCCACAGAGACGAGTCCTCGCTGGTTTCATCCACGGAGAGACGGTCAGAGGTGGACATGGTGGATGGAGTGGGGGAAGGGGTATTTGGATTGGATGAGGGATGGGGGTTTCAGGGACAACTAGGGTAGGGTCAGGGGTGGGTGAAGGGAGTGGGGTGGGTGAAGGGAGTGGGGTGGGTTGGGAGGAAGGGAGTGGGGTGGGTTGGGAGGAAGGGAGTGGGGTGGGTTGGGAGGAAGGGAGTGGGGTGGGTTGGGAGGAAGGGAGTGGGGTGGGTTGGGAGGAAGGGAGTGGGGTGGGTTGGGAGGAAGGGAGTGGGATGGGTTGGGAGGAAGGGAAAGGTGTGGCTTGGGATGAAGGGGTGGGGGTGGGTTGGGATGAAGGGGTGGGGGTGGGTTGGGATGAAGGGGTGGGGGTGGGTTGGGATGAAGGGGTGGGGGAGGGTTGGGTGGAAGGAAATGGCGATGCCGTGGGTTTTTGGGTGAAGTCTAGAGCTTGGGTTAGAGTGGGGGTGCTGGGTTCTGTGGGGGCAGTCGGTTGGGTTTTTTTCCTTAGTTTTCGTTGGGAGTTAGGAGACTTCAGGGGAATTAGGCGGGGACCTTCATCAGGGGATTGGGTAGGGGAGAATTTGCGTTTAGTCACGGCATCGGAATACAATCTCCTCGTCGGGGCAGGTGGAGTGCCCCAGATGAAAGTGTTGGTGTCCATTTCGTCGGCACCGGAGGCAGAGGAGTGCCCAGCGTGGGCCCAGGCACCCCCACCCCCGGGCACTGCGGGATCAGAACCGGGGGATCCTGACAGAGATCGGGAGTCCCGGCGTCCACCGCTCACAACTGAAGCCCCGGTAGAGGCCGGAGCAGAAGCCGGAGCGGCCGCAGCGGACTGGGCCCGAGCAGGCGTGTGCGTAGGTGCACCTGCAGAGACCCCAGGCCCCGACGCAGGTCGGGGCCCAAGGTCTCTGCCGCTCGCGACGGGTTCGGCTGCCGGAGAGCCTGCGGTCCTCGACAAGGGTCGGGGGCCGCGTTCGGGAGAGACTGGAGGAGAGGTTAAGGGTTTGGATGTTTTGGCAGGATGTTTAGGGTCGGACTTCTGATGCTTGAATGTGGGAGGGGGGTTCAGGGGATTGTCGGGCTTACCTTGTTGATTATCACGGGTGGGGGGTTTCTTGCATGATCTACTAATATGACCGTACTCTCCGCAGTTGAAGCAGCGGACCGTCTCCGTGGAAAGAAAGACACGATAGTTAATACCGGAGAAGGAGAAGTTTATGCTGTCAGGAGGGGTGATATTTGGTTTGAACAATACCTGGACTTGCCGACGAAAAGACATTACATGAGATAGATCCTTGTTTTTCATTCCTATGGGTATGGGTCGGATAGGGGATACAACTTTACAAAAACTAGAGATATTTTGTACAAGGATATAGTTTGGAATTTCGGGGTACACGTTAGAGAGGGTCAGACGAGTAGTGGGTTGAACAAGAGGAGAGCTCGAGAAATGAGTCGCCGTGCGTCAACCCGTGGGATATGGCGTCAGGCGACATCATCCCTCGAGCTCAGGTAAACAGCGATACGATTTTGGAAATTCTACTCGCTGAACAGATACGAAGATTGGGAAAAGAACGAGAAAAACTGGTGAGATAGTTATTGAGTGACACGTTTTCTATAGCTTGAAATGCAATGCCATTGTTCCTGGTGACGCCCGGGAATGGTTCGGCACCAGGAACAATGGGATTGGTATGGGCGTCCGTGGACACGCCTGGACGCCCAACAGTGGAGGGACCTGCCCGCGCGGCCATGATGGCCAGCAAAGCAAGGAACCCAACAAGCATGAACCAAAAATGAGTTAAAATACAACAAAATTAACAAATATACAGGGTGGACTTGGTCTAGCAATATCTATATACAATATAATACAAAATTTTAGTGAAAACAGGGACCATACAAGGTCAGGAAAGCTAAAATGTAAGACTTACGCAGGAGCTCGAGAGAAACACGTCCGCTCACAAGATAAATAAATAAATAAATAAATAAATAAATAAATAAATACTTTTTAAAACTTTTTTCAAGGAAAACTTTATTTCAAAATCCTTGAAGAATACAGTATATACAGAATTAAAAGAATTATAATTAAATCAGAACTTGACAGTCAATTTATGAGATCAATATACATGAATTATAATTAAATCAATCAGTATAATAATTGAAACATTAAATAGCAATCAGCATGTATCAGTAATAATTAAGCGGGGAAGGTGAGGACTTAGGGAAGGGAGGGAAGGGAAGGAGGAGTGGGGCCAACTGGCGTCTGGATGTGGGCACCTCGTGCCCACTGTCAGTAGGCCCCTGTTGGGAAAAAGTCAGGCCACCGGGGTGAGCGGTGAAAAGACACCACGTCCCGCCGAGGAGGGGCGGCGACTACCCGCGCCTCGGTGACCTGGGGAGGGAGGGAATAAATAAATAAATAAATAAATAAATAAATAAATAAATAAATAAATAAATAAATAAATAAATAAATAAATAAATAAATAAATAAATAAATAAATAAATAAATAAATAAATACTTTTACTTTTCAAAGTGGGAACTTTATTTCTGCTATTGTTCAATAACAGAGAAAAGAACAATAAAATGGCTACTAAATCAAATAAATACAGGTATATACAAAATAAAAGATTAGTTGACAAATTTCAAACAACACGATAAGTCGCAGAGAAAATTAAACTTGGGTCAAGAGTGAGCACGGTGAATTACAAAACAACAAAATAGTATAACACCACCGTGGCTTGCCTATTGGCTGTATGCTACTGCCAAACCGGCTAGCCACGGTGACGAAGGGAGATGTCATATAAAAACAGTAAAGTCAATAGACTAAATAATTAATCTATACCCTTGTCTTGGGGGAGGGGAGGGAGGAGGGGGAGGGGGCACGGGTTCCTTAGCCTCTGGGTGTGGGCACAAAAATGCCCACGGCCAGTCCCCCATGCGGGATAGGTGGCGGGCTTGGGCGGCGAAAAAAAAATCACCACGTCTCTTCTTTGGAGTGGCGAGACCTGCTCAAGCTCGTCAACCTAGGGAATAAGACATGGGTAAAGAGGGGAAAAAAACATTATAGAGAACAAAAAAGCGGTAATTCAAATCAACCATATCACTCGATCGTTACTGTAATCGAAAAGAGTGTTATTAATTGACCAATTAGTGAGAAAAAGTGGGATGGAGTTGTTCAGCCTGTGATAATTAAGTTCCAAGATGATTTTGTTTTTCAACCGGTATTGCCAAACTAATAAGGGGTCGGAAGGGTTTGAGGTACGATAGAGCCAGTAAAAGACGTTTTTTAGGCTGACGCTAAGATTATTTGCCAGACGGACAGCTCCTTTGTTTCGACTCCGAGCAGGCGGGACGAGAGTCCAGTAAATGTCAAAATTGAGTTGAAGGTTCGGAAGAAGACGACTGATGAGGCTGTGAAGAAGGTTGAGAGCTGGTTGTATTGATGGGCAAATGCTAAACAGGTGTGTGATGGTTCCTCTTTCGCCGCACCACCCACAGTCGGAAGAGATGTTGGAGTTGAGGTGATGTAAAACTGAAAGGGAAGGCAAGACGTTGTGTAGAATATTATATTGAACGTCCCCTTCTTTCTTGGATGTTGGCGGCTGGTAAATTGCTCTCCAGGGGATGTGAAGAGAAGACGGAAAGTAACCACACTCATGCCAGGGTGTTAAAGTCGGAGAACAGTTGATGTTCTGGCTGAAGAGAAGATAAAGCGATTTTGATGAGAGTGAGGACACATCTGTGTCCTTGTCGATGAAGATACAGCTCGGAGAAACGGGGCGAGTGGGAATTTCTTCGAGTGGTGTGACATGTTGAATAAGACCGTCGAGATTGAAAAGTTCCGGGAAGGATGATGATGGTGTGGTGCAGGCGAGAGATATCCCGTTGAAAAAGACGAACAGAAGGAGGACGGATGCAGGAAGGGACCAGATGGATGTCTTTCGCCGGAAGCCACTTGCCGGTGTTGAAGTTGAGGAGCTGCTTGATGAAGTGAGTGCCGCCCGCCCAGAGCCTTGCAGCAAAGGCTGCACCGCCCGGCAAGGGGTTAACGAGGGGCGGGTAAATGATGGGTAGATTGAGGATATGGTTGACTGAATTTGTGGGTGTTTGAATTCGAGCTCCGATTGTCATCCAGGCACGCAGCGTTTCACTGTAGAAAAGGGGGAGACTAGTAAAGAATTTAGGGTCTAGATCTAAAAGGAAAAGTTGGTAACTGAGGTTGAGACGTTTGTATTTATGCAAATTGTAATCCATTAACGTAAAACAGGGGTGGCGGTTGAAAAGGAGACACCTCTGAAGAAGTTTGAATCTGAAAGTGAGGCTGCGTGCCTGGAGACAAGCTAGACCTAGCCCACCTTTGTCGCAGCTCTGAAAGAGTGTCCGTTTTTTAAGTAGGTGTCGTTTGTTGGACCAGACGAAATCGACAAGCAAGCCTTGGAGTTCATGTAGGTTATTTTCAGGACATGGGAGGACGGCAAGACAGTGAAAGATTTTAGTGGCGGCTAACTGATTAGCAATTAAAATTTTCCCTTTGAGGGACAGGTTAAAGGAATGTACACTTGACAAATGGTCCAAACGCAATTTAACACTTAACGGGAAAGTTGTTATTGTCAATACTCTTGTAGGGGCTGGTATTAATTATCTTGGCAGTGTAATCTCTTGCCCAGATGATCTAACTAAGAAAATGAGCAACATGATCTGGAAATTCTTTTGGGATAAAAAAAGAGATAAAATAAAAAAAGACACTATCACAGGTCCTAAAGGATTAGGAGGGATGGGCCTCATCGATATAAATTGTAAGTTAATGAGCTTAAAGCTACAATGGTTATCTCGTTATTCTCGTGAAAATGGTAAATGGAAAATCCTTTTTGATTATTGGATAAGTAAAGCTAGTGGAGCTAACCACTTAGAATGGTATATTTTGCTAATGTAAAAACCTTTGAAAACTACAATTTTTATATAGATGTAATTTCTGCCTTTCAAAAAGCCGGAGGGAGATTAGGTGTAATTTTTCTTCTTTGCTTGAATGTGGTGAGGTTATGGAATAACCTTATGGAATAACTCCAAAGCTACTATTGACAATTCAGTCCTAGAGAGCCCTACGCTTAAGTCTAATGGTTTTCATTATATTAAGGATATTAGCCGTCATGGTGAATTAATTACTTTTAAAGAAATTGCTAGTATTTGTAATATTAAGAATATTAATGCGGGGAGAATGGTAAGCAGAATCAAAATCATATTGACTTTTCCTTAATTAAGGAAAAAAGACAAGGGCCACCTAGTCAAGTCAGCAACTGTTTAATAATGGAGGATCAGAAAAATGATTCCATCCTTTTCATCAATGACACTAGCACCAAATCTATTTACAGACACATTATTTTGAGAAAATTCACCACCCCTAAGATTCAAAAAGTGGCAAGAAATCCTTCACCTCAGTTTTAATCTAGAATGGTATAAAGTTTGGGATAATATATGGAAAAATCATCTCATGGATCATGAAGACAAACAATTTTTATACAAACTAAGGTTTCGTGTTCATGCCACTAAAGATCTGTTATATAAGATTGGTATAGTTGATAATGTAATCTGTCCACTTTGTGAAACTGAGAATGAATCTCATGAACACCTGTTTATTTATTGTAGTCGCACTATGGATGCATGGGTCTATATTGAACAACTTCTAAGACAATTCACGGGCAATAAGTTTCTATATCTGACTGATTCCGACAGAATACTTGGTTATAACTTAAAGGGAGTCTCGGCAGTAATTGTATGTAAAATGCTTCGCCAAATTTGGAATATTAGGTGTGAAAAGGTTTTCAATAGTAGTTTAAACGAAATCAATATCATTGCCAGATTTAAACAAACCCTGAAACTGTTTCTCTACTTCGAAAAGGAAAGGTTAAGTAAAGAGTTTTTTGTAAATTACTATACACGTAATTCTGCTTTGTGTTCGTTGGGAAAGGGTGACCAAGTTATTTTTAGCCTCTGATTTTTGTTTTCATATTTCCATCTTTATTTGATCTCTACTCTCATTATTTTTAAATGTATTATACCATTGCAAATTTTGTTTTTAGATACAACCTTTAATAATTTGAGTAGTTATTGTTTTGAGTATGTTATGTGAAATTTGTATTGAAGGTTACTGAATAAACGGAGTCGTATAACTCCACATTCATGAAAAAAAAAAATAATAATAAAAAAATAAATAAATAAATAAATAAATAAATAAATAAATAAATAAATAAATAAATAAATAAATAAATAAATAAATAAATAAATAAATAAATAAATAAATAAATAAATAAATAAATAAATAAATAAATACTTTTTTAAAACTTTTTTCAAGGAAAACTTTATTTCAAAATCCTTGAGAAATACAGTATATACAGAATTAAAAGAATTATAATTAAATCAGAACTTGACAGTCAATTTATGAGATCAATATACATGAATTATAATTAAATCAATCAGTATAATAATTGAAACATTAAATAGCAATCAGCATGTATCAGTAATAATTAAGCGGGGAAGGTGAGGACTTAGGGAAGGCAGGGAAGGGGAAGGAGGAGTGGGGCCCACTGGCGTCTGGATGTGGGCACCTCGTGCCCACTGTCAGTAGGCCCCTGTTGGGAAATAGTCAGGCCACCGGGGTGGGTGGTGAAAAGACACCACGTCCCGCCGAGGAGGGGCGGTGACTACCCACGCCTCGGTGACCTGGGGAGGGAGGGAATAAATAAATAAATAAATAATAAATACTTTTTTACTTTTTCAAGGAAAATTTTTATTCAAAAACTCCTTGAAAGACAGTATTTAGAAGTATATATATTTTTTATAATCATTAGAAAGTATATATGTTGTAATTAAATTAACCATGTCAGTTTACCGGTAGTGTAGACAAAAAGGGTATTATTGATTGACCACTTGTCAAGGAAAGATGAGATAGAATTGATAAGTGTGTAGTAATTAAGTTCAAGGATAATTTTATTTTTGAGGCGGTATTGCCAGACAGTGAGAGGGTCAGATTTACTGCACGTACGGTATAACCAATATATTATGTTTTTCAAGCTAATAATGAGAAAGTATGCCAGGCGGACGGCCATTTTGTCTCGACTCTGAGCATAGGGAATGAGAGTCCAATAGGTGTCGAAACTGATAGCGAGGTTTGGTAGGAGGCGGTCGATGAGCCGATGGAGAAGACGAAGAGCAGGTTGAATGGATGGGCAAGTGATGAACAGGTGGACAAAAGTGCCTCTCTCGCCGCACCATCCACAGGTGGAGGAGATGCTGGGGTTTTCCCCTTCGTTCTTGGATGTGGGAAACTGATAAATTGCCTTCCAAGGAACGTGGTGGGAAGGCGGAAAATAGCCAAGTCCGTGCCAGGGAGTAAGTGGAGCTGAAGGCAAGTCGTTCATTTGGTTGTAGAAACTGTACAAAGTCTTAGAGGTTGAAGAAAGGGCGTCTTTGTCGACATCGAAGAGAACCTGGCCTGGTGAAGTAGGGCGAGAGGGGACATCGCGAAGTTGAGCAGGGAGATGAAGGAATCCAGTCAAGTTGAAAAGCGTTGGGAAAGACGAAGTCAAGGACTGGTGCAGGCGAGAGAGGTCTTTACTCAGAAGACGAGATGACAAAGGACGAGAAGATGCAGAAGACAATTGGAGTTCCTGAGCTTGAAGCCACTTTCCAGTATTGATGTTGAGTAGGTTCTTGATGAGATAGATGTTGTTGTCCCAGAGTCGAGAGGCGAAAGCCGTGCCGCCCGGCAAGGGATCGATTAAAGGTGGGTAAATTACCGGTAAATTTAGGACATGGTTGATAGAGTCCGGAGGTGTTTCAATACGAGCTTCGAGGGTCAACCAGGCACGCAAGACCTCACTGTAAAAAACTGGCAAGCTGGTGAAAAATTTGGGTTCTAAGTTTAGAAGGAAAAGTTGGTAGTTAAAATCTAAACGTTTATATTGACGTAAGTATACGTCCATCATCAAAAAGCAAGGGTGGATATTAAATTGAAGGTAATGTTGTAGATGTTTGAACTTGAAAGTGAGGCTGCGTGCCTGGAGACAAGCCAGACCAAGTCCACCTTTATTACAAGACTGATGAAGAAGCGCCATAAGCAAGGAAATGAGAATGTACAGTCTATCCATCATGAATTTAAGGAAATTAGGATTCGAGTTTCTTAACCAGTTTGCGAATCCTATGCTGCATGTTGTAGGGCACCAGGGAACTATTCTTTAAGGGCCTCAGTTGTTGTATGAGGCCCTGAATGTCCTTGGTGAAGGTCTGGGCGATGGACATGGGGTTTCTTTGTGACTTTACTTTTGACAGAAAATTAACGATTTGTGACTCGTTTAGGGGACCGGGCATAATAGGAAGCACTATCTGGGATGATTCATCATCAGTGGATGGTTGTGAACCATCCCAAGTGGAAGAGTTGGTGTCCGATGCTGCAACTACGGAGTTCGGAAAAGGGGTAGACGTGGAGGTGGGGGGTTGGGGGTAGGTTTAGGGACGGATCTTGGGGCAGGGATGGGGACAGGGATGGGGACAGGATGGGGACAGGGGTGGGGGCGGGGCTTGGGCTAGGAGTGGGAGTGGAGCTAGCTGTAGGGGCGGGGCTATGGGCAGGAGTGGGGGCAGGGGCGGACTGAGGGGAGGGAAGGGGTGGGGTGGGGGGCAGGGCTAGTGACAGGGGTAGAGTAGGGGTAGCGGAGTGATGAGGACTAGAGGGGGAGGTCTGAGTGTCAAAATCCATGTGTGTCGTGTCATCAGGTGTGTCGTTATCGAGGATCTGCGAGAGGGTCGGGGTCTGGGGTTCGGGGGCTTGGGCCTTTTTCCTTAGTTTACGTTGGGGCTGCGGGATTTCAGGGATACCAGGTGAGGTGTGTCATCTTCAGGTTTCTGGGGCGAAAGCTTGCGCTTGGTGACAGCCTCAGTGAAGAGCCTAGTGAGGGAGGGTGCCAAAATAAGAATTGGGTTGTCACGAGCAGGTGACTTAAGGGCTGTTTTCACCCGTGAGGACCCGGACGAGGTCCCGGCGGCAGACTCCAACCCAGCAGGACCACTAGCCCCACCGGCCGCAGTCGCAGCCGAAGCTGCGACCGGCTTGTCGGATGAGGCCGAGGGCCTGCAGAGGAGGCGCCCGCCCGAGGACCCTGCAAGGAGCCCCAGGTGTGAAAGGGGGCGGGGCTTAGGGACGGGGGCAATTCTGTGTTTGAAAACCTCCTGCGACGGAGTGGGGTACAAAATGGCGGTCTTGGAGGGTCCGGCTAGTGGGGTGGTATTAGAGGGTTCTGTGGTGGGCGGGGCGGTGGAGGGGTTGGACTTCTTAGGGAGGTGTTTGGGGTCAGATTTCTTATTCTTACCGTGAACGAAAGTTGGTGGGGGGTTGAGGGGGTTGGTCGGTTCTTGTGGTTCGTCGTCGTTGTCGGGTGGGGGGCGGGGCTTCTTGCAGGAGCGACTGATGTGGCCAAACTCACCGCAGTTGAAGCATCGCACCGACTCCGTAGATAAAAAAACACGATAGTTAGCACCAGAAAAGGAGAAATTAATGTGACTGGGGAGAGTGACGTTGGGTTTGACTAGGATCTGGACGTGGCGGCGAAATGACATTATGTGGGACAGCTGTTTGTTCTTAAAACCAAGGGGTATGGGCCGGATAGGGGATACAACTTGACAAAAGCTCGATATGTTGTGAAGAAGGACAGAATTAGGGATTTCGGGATATACATTAGACAAGGTTAGGCGGGTGGTTGGTTGAACAAGGGGGCTGAGTTCCAGAAAGGAGTCGCCGTGGGTAAGACCCAGCGAAATAGCTTCGGCTACCTCCTCTCTAGAACCCAGGTACACGGCAATACGGTTATTAGAAATTCTACTTGCAGAGACAACATGAATGTGTGCTGGCATACAATTGTTAAATTCCTGCATATAGGATTCAATGGACACATTGTCTATGACTCTGAAAGACGCCCCATTCTTCCTGGTGACGCCCGCGAACGGTTCGTCACCAGGAACAATGGGCTTGGGGCCAGCCACGCTTGGCTGACCCACGTCTGAGGTTCCCGCCTGACTGGCCATGGCGGCCAGCCCAGCAAAAACGACTACACAAACTAAACAAAAAATACACATAAAATACACGAAAATAACAGATATTTACACGGTGGGCTTGGTCTATGGGTATCTATATACAATAAATTACACTATAATATAAATACAAGGACCTTACCAGGTCAGAAAGAGCTAAGATTTAGGCCTTACACGGGAGCTCGAAAGAAACACGTCCGTCCTCGGCATAAATAAAATAATAAAATAATAATAAATAAATAAATAAATAAATAAATAAATAAACAAAACAACATTGAATTGTCCAAATTGTTTCAGGGTCAGGGCGGTCATTGAGTTGGTATCTTGCATTGGTATCAAATATTGGGGCTGGTTCGCCACGGAGTTCCATCATTTAATTTGTTTTATAAAAAAATAATTTAAAATAATGAACGTCAAATGACAAAATAATAATATAACATAATTTGTTGTTATGAACATTTAGAACTATTTTTGAACATTTATCATGTATTCGAATACATCAAGCCTGGGCGGAGGTGGGTGCAATGTGCCCCCGTGGTATTGTTACAAATCTTATCCTTTGCTTTTGATAGCCTTCTATTTCACTGTTAAATTTCTTGCTCATGATGCGATTTCTAGTACTCTAATTCCCTCAATTGTCCGCTATGAATATGCAATCCTCACAAGAACTCTATACTTTTGTTCATGCATAACCAGCGCCAACGCGCGAAATGCATAATGCAACAAACCAGCAGCGGCGTAGCCGGGGGGGGGGGGGAGGAGGACTGGGGGTGAACATGCTCCCACAAATTTCCAGTGTCCCCCGCCCCCGTGCCTTCCACGAAAAATCCTCATAGTGCCCCCAAAAACAGAAAAGAAAAACAAAAGGGGAAAAACCTATACCCCTGGGCTCCCACAGAAAAAGTTCTGGACGCGCCGCAAAACACCAGCGAGAGCCTTGCGCGTGCCACACCCTCCCGCCACGTGGCTTGAAGCCGTCCGGGGGACTTAGTCTATTTACATTCATCGGAGACTACCACTACACACCGAACACGGTTCGTGGGTGAAGCACGGCCAAACAATCATCCCCAGTAAGCATTGTTCTTTTGAACACGCCCTCCTTTCTAAGTTGTCACTCACTTTACTTTCGTCAAATACTTTTCCCTATATGGAACGAGGACCTGTTGCATAACCTGATTTCGCACACATTCTCACTGTTAGACGCGGAAGGCAAGCTTCTCATTGGCCAAGACGCTAAACTAGGCTAATGTTTTATTACTTCATAGGCCCCAGATTCCTATATATACCCCGAGATTTCCTGATCTTGAGGAAGTGCGGTTCCGCATAATATCTGTCTCAACAGCCATATAGGTCTTTTCTAATAGCGTGACTTCTGACCAGATATACACAAGCAGTAGTGCGACTCGATCCATGACAGTGCGATACCTAACTAACTTGCAGTGCGACGGTCCAGTGCCTTGTTCGTTCACCCAATGGTGGAGTGTGTTGATTGACCAATGGGCTAGCCTAGCTAGTGCAGACTGATACACACTATGGCCCCATTCAGATACTCCGTGTAGTCTAGCCCTGGGAGTCCGCGTCGTCAAGACTGACCAGCCGTCTCTCGCGGTGTAGCAGTGCCCGTACTGTATACTGAGTTGACAAGCCCCACGAACAAACGATGGGCCCACTGACTGTATCCATTCCCTAAGTTGATACTCGTACACACTATTCGGAACACGTACATGTATACAGTACAAGCATAAAGTCTGATGTAAACTCAGTAAGAGTAATTGCAGTGACACCATGTGAAATGCTCAATTGAGTAGTAATTAGTTCTGAAAAGAACTGGAGGTACAACTCCAACTCCATTTGATTGTCACAAACTGACTCCATTTGATTGTCACAAGAAAGTTTGTCCGCTCTTATAATTTTGTTGATCTAAAATAGTGCGAATGCAACAATATATTATGATATAAAAATATATCCAGAACGAACATTTTGACTGATCACGCTTAAATTTTCTGACTTTTTCGAACTATTCTTTGGGACCCCGTATCCCCCAAATATACAATGTGTTCTTGATTGCCCGGCAACTGTTTATTTCGAACAGGTCCAATTAAATTTTCACTAAGTAAATACTACATGTTTGATACTGTAAGACATTAAATATGGGGAAAATGCTGTTTTTGACCAATAATAATAATAGTTAACTGTGACTTATGGAAGCTCTTATGACATCCAATAGATTATAATAAATTAACACAGCTTCGATGTTTATATAAAATAAAAATAAAATAAATAAAAAAAAGATTTAAGAAAATATAGAGGGGGCCCAATGTGCCTCCGGATATGAGAACGAAAAAACCCCAGGATTGATATGGTTAAAAAGCCTCCATCAGGATTATAACAGTTTTACATCTCCATACAATGACAGGCTAAGTTGTTGTTCCATGAAGGGCGTCTGTCGTCGTTGGAGAAAGCATCTCTGCATCAAGACAACACGAAGACTGAAGAGCCATCTTGGAAGAATGTCCTAACGCGAAAACGGAGGGACCTAGACAGTCCGACTATGAATTTTACATTCCTGTCTAGTCCGGATAATGGCTATAACGGTATGGAATCTGAATACTTATGGTTACGGTATAATGTTAACAGTATTCGTTCTTTTGAAGCCAGATAACTGAATAATTTCACTTCATCAAGAATTTCGTAATGTCTCTTTCGTGCATGTAGTGCAATCAGCTTGCTAATGGGTCCTGGTATGTATAAATATGTATAAATAATCGTTTAGACGAGCAACAGCGCCGCCTTTTTGGTGTTATTTAAAAAACGTTTGGCCAATATTTGGGTGATTTTGTCCACTGAAGTGATGAGTTTGCGATTTATAGACGTACTATATAGATGACCATTTGTTATCCCCAGTTTGGTAGGCCTTTCCGTATTCGAGACAAATTGGTTCGGAGAAAGTGACTTTCTTTTCTTTTTTTTTCTTTTTCTTTTTACAATACTTTAATGTGGGGTTTTCTTATGACACAGCTCTCTCAAAAGTTTGTTATTTATTGCTTACACCTGATTGCGAAGTGGACATCACATTATCGTGATGTTTATCTGTATAAAACAAACTGAAATAAAAAATAATAAAAAATAAAAAATTATACTATTATTATTACCACAGTAGAAGGGAGTATTTCAGACGACGCTGTATAGTATATGTATTAACAACGGACGAATACGGGAAGTTGAAACTTGATCTCAAGTCTAGTAGCAGCTAAAATGTAGAAAAACACGACGATACAAAATGAACTGGAGGTATAATATTAAGACTTCACATATTTGCTGGTAGTATATTGCTTTGTGTTTCTGCCTCTTCCCTAATGATATGGTCCCACAGGAATATTTCGATCTTTCTGTCGAAATATATTTCGATTCTTGGTTTTTTAGTTATTTTTAATAATTTCGTCAAAATCTCGTATAAATATCGACAAAATATCCTTTTTCCGTGAGAAATTTAGTTTTTTTGTATATTCTCGACAATTTCGATTCATTTTCGATTTTATTTCGACGACTTTCGACTGTTTCGATGTATTTCGACTGGCATTTCGACAAATTTGGACTGTTTAGACTGTTTAGATTGATTTCGAATTTTTTTCGATTAATTTTCGATTTTTAAAATAAATTTGGACAAATGTTTCGATTTATTTCGACTGTTACGATTGTTTAGACTATTTAGACACTTTTGATTTATTTTGACTGTTTTTCGAACTTTTCGACTGTTAAGACTATTTCGATTTCATTTTCGACAGTTTCGATAAAATTTTGAAAAAATTTCGATAAATTTGATCGAAACTTTATCGAAAATTATTGGTCAGGTTTAATAATGTTCGATTAATGATTTTTTTTCCGACAAATTTCGACAAATCTTGACAAATATCGACAGTTTCGATTTTTTTAGACTCTTTAGACTATTTCGACTTTTCTCGAATTTTTTTGTACAAAATCAAAAATCTTGACGAAACACGATCGAGAGAGTCGAAATCTCTGTGGGACCATAGCATTAAATGCTTCAACGCGCGGGAGGCTTACCCCAAAAATAAAATAAAGTGTCCTACACTTCGGTCCACAGATTTACAGCAGAATAGCAATTGCAATCCAAGCAGTAGCCGAGATGGTAGGGACGGCAGGGACGGCATGGACGGAAGAGATGGCGTCCCTGGATTTCCCGGTGTAGCTGGTCCACCAGGAGAGAAGGTAAACATTAGTTATATAAAGCATAATAACATCAAGAAATAATAATAATAATAATAATAATAATAAAGATTTTTAGCGCGCACATATCCACCCTGCTGGGCGCTCAAGGCGCGGAAACAAAGAAAAAACATTAATACATACAATATACAATGATAGCATAGGGAAAACAAATTATGTACCGAGATACATGTACCTACAATGCAATTATTGTGACATAAGATGAGTTTTAAGCATCGACTTGAATCTGGTTATACTATGACAAGATTTGAGTTTAGTTGGAAGATGATTCCAGAGTCTCGGAGCTGCGACAGAAAACGACCTATCACCCCAGTTCCGTTTTGAAGTTGGTTCCTTGAGGAGTGACATGTTGCTGGAGCGCAAATTGCGTGATGGAGTGTAGACTTTAAGTAGTTCAGAAATATAAATTGGAGCAATGTTATTAAAAGATTTGTGAACAATTAGCATAAGTTTAAAAACAATTCTCTGTGAAAGAGGAAGCCAGTGCAGTTCTTTCAAGATTGGCGTGATATGGCATGACTTTCTGGACAAAGTCACAACACGAGCTGCTGTGTTTTGTATGTGCTGAAGACGAGATATTTGATTCTGCGGAAGACCGTAAAGGAGAGCATTCCCGTTATCGAGCCGTGATGTGACAAATGCATGTATAATTTGTTCAGCAGCACTTTTATTCAAGTATTTCCTAATTCGGCTTATATTTCTGATATGAAATGATGATATGCGAACAATGTTGGAGATATGTGGTTTTAAAGTCATTGTCGAGTCAAATATAACACCCAAATTACGTGCATGTAATGAGGGGTTATCTGCGAGTCACCAATTGTAATAAATGGAAGAGAAACTTTAGACAATTGCTGACGTGATCCAAATAGAACAAATTCTGTTTTTCATCGTTCAATTTCAGGAAGTTTTGTCTCATCCAACTTCGAATCTCTTGAATACATTTCTCCAGTGTTTTAATGCAGGAATCAGCAGGTTCTTGAGAAGATTTAAAAGTAATGTAAAGCTGCGTGTCATCAGCGTAAACATGGTAATTTAAATTATACTTCAAAATGATATCACGAACTGGAAAGGTATAAACAGTAAACCACTGTGGGCCGAGCATAGAGCCTTGGGGTACAGAATAGTCAAGAGTAACAGGCTCGGAGATAGCGTTACCAATACAAACATGCTGAGGCCTATTTAAAGGTAGGACTTATACCAATCCAGGGCTGTGTCATGTATTCCAAGATGATATTGAAGGTGGAGAGAAGGATTTTATGATCGACAGTGTCAAAAGCGGCGCTTAAGTCTAACAAAACTAATGCAGTGATTTTCCCCTCATCCATGGCAGATAAAATGTCATTATTGACGCGAAGAAGAGCAGTTTCCGTTCCATGAAATGGTTTGTAGGCTGACTGAAATGTGTCCGACAGGTTATTAGCACGAACATGGTCAGAGATCCGTGATGAAACAACTCGCTCGATTGTTTTTCCAAGGTACTTTAAATTCGCTACTGGTCGGTAATTTTTGAAAACTTCCTTGTCCAAATTGGGTTTCTTTAGGAGTTGGTTTAACATGAGCAACCTTCTGGCTAATAGGGAAACAACTGGAAGAAAGAGATCTGTTTACAATAATTGTGATATACTTAGCAAACACATCAATATTTTGTTTTATTAGCGAAGTTGGCACTGGATCAAGTTCACATGATTTTGATGGCGATTTCATGATGAGTTTCTTGATCTCCGTAACACTAGTAGGCTCAAACATGGACAGTCTACATTGTGGATCCTTGCGTGATGGTGTTTGTGATAGAATGGCAGGTACTGAGGGAAAAGAACGACGGATATTCTCAATTTTTGTGACAAAAAGTTTGAAAAAGCATTTGCGACGTCCTGATCAGAGTGTGTAGATGGAAGCACTGGAGCTTTGGGTTTATGAAGCAGCTTTTCAACAATGTTAAAGAGTTTTTCTGATCACCAGAGCTATCTTCCACAAGAGATGAGTAGTGAGTTATTTTTGCCTGGTTAATCATGTTCTTCACAATATCACGTTGGTTACAGTATTCTTGCCGATGTACTCCAAGTTTCCCATTGTCACGCCATCTTCGCTCAAGTTGACGGCGGATTTTCCTTGCAGCACGGATATCATCATTGAACCAGGGGATTCAGATTGTAGTTTAACAGTTCGAGTTTTTGCGGAGCATGATCATCCAAGATGTTACGGACAGTAGATTCAAATAGACTGACACAAAAATCCAGCTCACCATCTTCAAGGTTTACATTTTCCAGTTGAGATTCAATATCATGACATAAATCTTTAATATTTACTTTTTCCAGTGGCGAGTAGTTACAGAAATGGTAGGTATGGGAGGTTTTTAAGGTTCAAATTTACCATGATTGCATAATGATCAGATAAGCCAGGATGAATAGTTATATTCGAGATAAGAGGTGAAGTATTTTCACGCGTTATCATGAGGTCAAGACAGTGACCATACCGATGAGTGGGTGCTGTGATGTGCTGTATAAGTCCATGAGCAGAGAGCAGATCTTTAAACTGATTTGCATAATTGTTTGAAATAATGTCCATATGAATGTTAAAATCGCCGGTTAAAATAATGTCAGATGGGTGTAAGAGATAATCGACAATTAATTTTTCAAATTCCTGCAGAAAACTGGAGAAGTTTACATGTTTACCATCAACATCCCTTTCTGGTCGATAAATATTAACAAGGCGAACAGATCTAGAGTTGCACGTTACCTCAGCAGGCAGAGATTCAAATGTTAGGTAGTCAATGTTAACACTTTTCATACTGACAGATAAACTGGACCTAAAGAGTAGTGCAACCCCTCCACCGGTCTTTATTGGTCTGGGGATATGATGGAGAGAGTAGCCAGCAGGAGTACACTCACGGGGTGGCAAGTCATCATTAGGTTTAAACCATGTCTCGGTTATGGCAACAAGATCCAAATTGTTTTGAAGTACAAAGTCAACAAATTCATCCGATTTGTTACATATGGATTGAGTATTCAAGACACAGAGCTGAAGTTTAGACTCATCGTGAACATTTGGAGTTGAAGTTATGCCAATGTCGCTTGTTGATGTGGTTGAGTTCACTGCTGGGGGTTGGTAAGGCTGGAGTGCTAGTTGTGTAAGTCTGTCCATTCTATGTGTAAAAGACACTGGCTTATTTTGGTTTAAACATCATTATCTGTATTTCAGAAAACTACAGATACTGCATGTTTAAAAACCAGCATGTAGGATCGTGGCAACAGCCAATATTCAAATCTACTCTAATAGACAAATCTACTTGAGGACGGATGAAAATTCAACTTAGCCAGTGAGTCTGCACTACTGCACTCTACTGTATTAGTTCAATCTCGCTTCGCGTGCCTAATAACACGTAGCGGTCGACGTTCATAGCCGGTTATTGTCGCCGATAATGCGTGACATTTATGAATGGATGTTAGTAGACCACATGTGATCACGTGGTATCCAATGAGTTTGTCTTAACTGTCTTGAGAATTTATTAATGCAAAAAACAAAACATAATGCAAATGATATAAATGCATTGTTCAATTGATACAAAACCTATGCAAAACCTATATCAAATTTAACGCATTTTCTTCATTCCTTTGTAGGGCGATGCTGGTACTGAAGGACCACGTGGTTTGACTGGGCCTCCAGGTCTGAAGGGAGACATGGGTGACTCCAACTCATTAACTGGTATTACAAACATTTCACCAAGTTACAGTTGAGAATCAAAAAGTCATAGGCAGATCTAAGGGTGTGTGTAAAGCGGGTATGCATGTGACTTTGTTTTTCGTCGTGCATGTTAATTTACCATACGTGTTTTACGTGGCCCCCCTTTTCAAGACCCTGGACCCGCCCCTGCAAAACAAGTCATTTAGAGTATAATATACAACATAGTTTAAGGGTGGATAGGCAATATTACTTCCCCAAGATATTAGACGCTGACATGTGCCATTGTTGAAGTTAGCTACACAAAATAGTTACCATGCAAATGATGGGTCGTACAGAAACGACCTCATCACCTTTCATGGAGGGGAGGCGCAAATAATTAGTTATAACAGTAAACTACTTACTGGCACGTGATGTGTGTGTGTCACAAATCAAATGACAGTATATCTCTGTGTGAATATAGACATATATAACGTGGCTAAAATGAATAAAACGAAAAACAAAATGAAAATCTTCGGACAAAACAGCATAGACACAACACAAATAACGTCAAAATACACAAGACACGGGGGGGGGGGTCTGAGGTAATCAGAATAAGCGACGATTACTAATTATGCATTCCGTCATTGAGAATAATATCGTTACTTTTAACCTACAGGGGGACCAACGTACATCCGATGGGGACGAACCACTTGCCCCAATCGTACAGGAACAGAATTCGTGTATGAAGGTGAGCCTATAATTAGCCTATACTATAAACGTAATGCTACACAAGTAAGTCTATATACTACCTTTGCTTATTGTAAGCAGCCTTTGATGGTCATGATTTGTTTGCAAAATCCACAAATATGGAAAGTGTACTAAAACTTGGTGAATAAAGCCCCCTGAACAATTAATTTGTCATATAATAATAAGCAATATCTAGTTTTCCCCTCATTGTGGAATTTATAGTGGTGCTGGAAAGGGCAAATATAAAAACGTACATAGAATAACTACTAAGGCTAAATTATGTTTATATTTTAACTTATTTCTAGGTTACGCGGCCGGTGCGCATTATACCAACACAGGAGGAAGTATTGATCACATTTGTCTCCCCACTGATCCAGACTGGGCTTCTTCTTACAGCGATGGGTTCAATTCAGGCTCCTACCTTTACGGAATGGAGTACGAAGTATCATCGTTTGACCCCTTTTCTCACGAGAATTCTGAGGTCATTCATGATCGGGACGTGCCGTGCGCGGTGTGTCGCCTCGTCGATCGCGGTACTCAGTTTCTATTTCCCGCCAAGAATGGTTGCCCGGACAACTGGACTGAGGAGTACAAAGGATTCCTCATGTCTGGACACTACACTCATCAGCGCACTAAGGCTGTGTGCGTGGATGAGGCACCAGAGGCTATTAAAGGCAGTCAAAATGATGAAGGCGGGGCGCTCCTTTACATTGTAGAAGGGCAATGCGGGTCACTTCTGTGCCCACCGTATGTTAACGGTCGTGAAATAGTATGTACAGTCTGTAGCATTTAAGCTATACTGAGACGAGAACATTAATTGGGGCGAAATGTCCTGGGAATCGCTTTAATAATAATGATAAAGAAACCCTCGTGTGAAAATCTGGTCTCTGGATTGCTGTAAAGCAATTCTTGCATTATGCCTCAAACCCCATTAATGTAACCTGCAGTGTGTTGTTGTTGTTTGCACACGAGTAACATTATGTAATGTTTCTTTCACCTTTCTCAATAGATAAATACAACAAATTCACACAGACTGCCGCATCAGAAAGGTTATGACGGTCATTGTATTCTGAGCACAATTTTAATATTCACTCGTTGGTCTCTATATGGATTGTGAGAGTTTGCGATAAGACGGAACTTCTGATTTGATCATGTGCCGCGATTTAGCTCTTTTTTTAATATAAATATTTTGTTTTCGCAGGTGTTCGCAGTTAGAAAAGTTTTTTTTTCGGGGGAGGGGGTGGTGGAGGGGAATCACAGTATTTTGTACACTTGCATTGTTAATGTTTGTCTCCGTTGTATCCCCCATCACCTTCAGTGGTTTTTGTGGTCTTGTGACATGTAACATTCAACAACAACAACAAAAGAAAAAGAAAAAAAGGGTCTTTAAATAAGGCCCTTCTCCCTGCCTGAGCCCCTATGTTCACAAATGTGTACAGTTTAAGTCCAGATCCGCCACACCTTCCAGTCCTTCCAATGCAGGAATCCAAACAAAATGCCGCCGCTGTGGGAATTGCTTAATATTATTTGCAGGCATTGCCATATATGTTTATTTTGAGGTTTTGTCGAACGTTTTCTTGCTTATTTTATAACTACTTAAATAATGCTATGAATGTGAATAATTTATAACACTCTTAAAACTACAGTGTTTATTTTTTTGTTTGGAAACATTTATTTCATGCCGACATGTACACAACAATACAGCAATAGTAATTGCTTCACAAATATTACGTGTCGAAAGAGAAATACGCGAATATTTTGTCAACATGTAGGAAAATAAATGAAGCATAATGCTTTTGTACTTTTCCCTATTGGACAGAAAAAAACTTAAACAGGACATTAGACGATAGACAAAGATATGATGACAGCAGACACCTGATTAATTAAACATTTAAACGATGAAATTAAACCAATTACTTTTTACAAATACTTATCCAAAGGTACCTAATTTACATGGAAACGTATATACTAACAGGTTGCTTTAAATCTACATTACTAATTAAACATTTAAACGATGAAATTAAAACAATTACTTTTTACAAATACTTATCCAAAGGAACCTAATTTACATGGAAACGTATATTGCTTTAAATCTATATTACTAATTAAACATTTAAACGATTAAATTAAAACAATCACTTTTTACAAATACTTATCCAAAGGTACCTAATTTACATGGAAACGTATATACTAACTGCTTGCTTTAAATTTATATTACTAATTAAACATTTAAACGATGAAATTAAAACAATCACTTTTTACAAATACTTATCTAAAGGTACCTAATTTACATGGAAACGTATATACTAACAGGTTGCTTTAAATCTATATTACTAATTAAACATTTAAACGATGAAATTAAAACAATTACTTTTTACAAATACTTATCTAAAGGTACCTAATTTACATGGAAACGTATATACTAACAGGTTGCTTTAAATCTATATTACTAATTAAACATTTAAAAAGTTAACCAATCACGTTTAGAAATACATATCCAAAAAGTAGCTTTTAATTTTGTTGAAATTGTATCTAATGTAACAGGTTGCTTTGAAGTTGTATTAAGACTATTCCAATATAAAATACCACGTTTTGTAACACCTTTTCTTGTTAAAAAAGTTTCATTGTTATTAACATAAAAATCAGCCCTCAGTGCACTGCGAGTGCCATGGAAATGTACAGATGAAGCCAGAGTCAACATAATATTATTAAAACTGGCAATAACCACATTTATACTTATACATAAATTTACCCAAGTTCAGATGGTACATTTCATTAAATTTAAGCACTCTAAGTTCTACAAACAACGGAGCTGAATGTGCTAGATAGCTGGCTTTAGAAATGTACGTGGCCCCAAGATAATATCGCATGATTTAAATATGACATGATAACAGTTTGTTTTAAGGAGATTAATAGACAATTGATTGGCTAGAAGCTAATTACTAATAAATCAATCAGTTCAATATTGAGGTTTTGTATAGCAATAACGATATTGTGATGATAAAAGGATTGTGTCATCTGCAAACAAGCACAAT
This sequence comes from Zoroaster sp. YZ-2022, assembly GCA_029582265.1. Classification (NCBI taxonomy): domain Eukaryota; kingdom Metazoa; phylum Echinodermata; class Asteroidea; order Forcipulatida; family Zoroasteridae; genus Zoroaster; species Zoroaster sp. YZ-2022. The sequence goes on along the minus strand of CM055834.1, from coordinate 4,900,694 downwards.
GAGATCATATTAGAAGAATTTGCAAATATCATTCATATAAATAATGAATAACAGCGGACCTAATATAGAACCTTGTGGAACTCCACAAGAAATACTTACATTTATCAAAAGAGTGTTTAGAATTAGGGCCTATATGATACAAATTGTGTTCTTTGTATTAAGTAGCTCCTAAACCAGTCCAAGGCCCATTCACGGACTCCAATATGCTCTAACTTACGAATAACAATGTCACGATTTACAGTAAATCAACCTTTTAAGAGTTACATTCAACTCAAAAATTCAATTCAACTCAAATAAAGTGTTGAATTAACACGGAGTCAAGTTAAGTCTAACTTTATCAATGTTAATTCAATACTTTTAAAAGTTAAATCCAACTTTATAAAGAGTTGTCACTGACCGAACTCTTTAAAATGTTGATTCAATACTTCAGTTTAAGAGATTAATAATTTTTACGTAGTTTTATTAAGTTACACATTTTCAATGATTGCGTGTAAGAATCACAAAATTTTAGTATAATTGCGCCCTCTTATTTAACATTTAACTGATCGTTATGTGAGGTCTTGTTACATATTTTACTCCAGAAAATTTTGGTGACCGTACGGCCGGTACGGTGGATGAATATTACAGAAGATATATAGGCCTATATACAATAGAAATATATATAACTCATGCGCAGAGCTGTTCATCATAATGTGTATGTTCTTAAATCCTTCTGAAAAAACAATGATTTGAGGCCCATTCATTTCAGGGTTTGTGTAAAAATAGTCCAATATCATGACCCGGGGGTCCTTGATTTCCAACTTTGAGTATTTTGGGCCGTAGCGAGCGGGAGTTGGGTGGGGTGGGCGGGGTGTGACACCCCCAATAGTTTTTCTCAATCTACATTTTGAGCCTCAGTCGGCAAATGAAGCATCAAAGGTACTAGAACAAGGGTTGGTCCTGAATAATTTTTTGGGTCACATTAGTTTTGTGTCGGTAAATTTACCCATAACAATTTCCTCCCCACTCTGAAAATCCTGGCTACGCCACTAATTTGATTTGAAGCGTAAGGCCTTTTCCCAAAATGGCCACTTTTCGGTGTGGGCGTTTTCACTACTGTAGAGGATGGTTTCCATTGGGATGAGAATAACTCGATGGGCATGTGAACTATCTACATTAAATTGAGAATAAAGAAATAAACATTTAGACATAAATCAATATTTTGTCTTTCAGTTTATTTATTTATTTATTTATTTTAAGGATTTTAATGACTTTTGAATATTTTGTATTTAGCACTGGTTACTATGGCAGTTTATTTTATTGGAGTTCCTCAATTAGGGATTAACCTATTGGCCCCGTCCATGACCATATGAGGGCGCCATCTCAATACAGGAGTTCGCGGAGGGCATTTTGTATTGTAAGCATTGAGCGCCATTTTATATGGACGGCCATCAGTGACCAAACATGTTAAACATGGTTAACAAGAGATTCTGCCCACAATTAAACATTTTGCACCGGAGGTATTTAAGTGGAATATATATTGGTAAAGTATGGTGATGTTATCAGTGTTTTTCACCAATTACAGTATTTAAAACAGACATTGAATTTCCGGTTTTATTTTGCACTGGCAGCCGCCCATAGTTTGGCAACCGTAACTATGGCTGTGACGTAGGAAAGTTAGTATATCACTGGTTAACCGTTCGCGTGCGCTACTGGCTCCATTCTAGTATTAACGGTTACCAGGGAAAAGTTTTCACTTTGAAAATTTCTTTAAAAATGGCCGCTGAATCGCCTTTTTTTTGTAGAAAAACTCTTCATACTTATTGATAAGTGCAGCAAGAGGTTAAAACACATAGGATAAGGTAATGAGATTTGTAAAGTAGTTGATGAGAGGGTGGAATTCAGCAGTGAGAATTTCCGGTTTGCGTATAAAAAGACTTTATTTAATCATTCAAGCGACGCTGCCGCGACCGTACTGTTGTGATGTGTTTGTACAGTAAAGAGGCTGTAAATGGATAGACTTGATTTCAAGTCTGAGATCGTGGTTATTTTTTGTCTGCATCAGCCACGCAAAACGCCGTTTACACCTACTGGCTATCACAGCCTAGCCCTACCTCGCGATCTCAGACTTGACCCTCTTGTGTTTGTGGGATATTCATGTATTCATAGCTAAAAATTTACATAATAATACGGATGCTGGAGAGATGGCCAATCAGGAGGCCACAAAAACCTTGTAGGCCGCGTCTATTACTAACAGGTTACAATCGCTTAAAATTCTTTCTGTAGTATTCATTCGATATTAAATTTGTATAGTGCTTGGTACGTAAATAGTATTTGAAATGAATAGGTAAATTTAAGGAGATCTTAGAGTTGTAAAAAAGCACACAATAAAATGCATAATTCGTTCTCTACCAAAAAACGTCTTACCTACAGTTTAAAAGGAATGTGTCAGTGCCTCGCAGAAAGCTTTCAATGGCTTCAATCTGTTGGCTCTTCAGTGTATATTTCACACCTGCTGAGACTTTCGCCGTTTCAATAGTCGATCTGGCTGTCTCCGCATCCATCTTGTTCGCATACAACTTCTTGCAGCAAACTTCCACTCCAATGTTGTATTTTCTTTATCACATCCAATCCCGTAGAACGTTTAGTTTGAATATTCATGCTATGGAAGGCTTTTGCAGTTTCCGACCAATCGGATTGTTCCGTCCACTTTTGGACTAATTCGCAATAGGGTGTGTACAAACCGATGAACAACATTCCCAAGTCTGTGATCGAAGGTTAATGTCGGAGGTTAATACACAAGAGGGTGCTATTTAATGCGATACTGTATTGGCTTCAGGCAGACAAAAAACCACGATCACAGACTTAGATCCAAGTCTATAAATGGAACCGCGTAAAGCCCGGAGCTAGCAGCTGAAGTACATTTCACCGCTAGAGGGCTACGATATGCAAGAGGCGAATTTTACAGACCCACATGGACAGTCTCCCTCTCTGTATGCACGAAGGTGAAAGTTCAACCTGGTCTAGGGATCACCCAACTATTCAGTAATTTGCATCATTAATAATGTATATCTTTCAATATTATTTTTCCTTGAAAGAGACATTTTGAGGGCTATGCAATCGAGCATGCAATTGCGGAAACATTTCCGGAAAATAACGGTAGATTTTCAAAGTATTTTGAAGAAAATAACTATGGAAAAAATGTTACTATTTTTCTGTGAGGTGGGATTTTGAGGAAAAATTCTCGTTTGGAGTGGTTTTCTTTCGGAGAGAAATTTCTCCAAATGGCCTAAATAAATCGGGAATATAAATCAACATTTCCGGTGCTATATGAACACAAGTCATACTTTCAAGTATCTTGCAAAATAAATTATCAATTGTACTGAAAATGATAGCACCCCAGACACAATTTAGTTAAGGGATGTTATATCATTTTCAACTTTCCAATATGTCATCATTTATGTTTTTCAATAATATCAATATACAATATACACATAAGGGAATTAAAATTAGTTGCAGTGGGAGTGTAAATAGTGGGGTGTATCCAATAGTGGGGTGTTTTAGGGAACATCCGATGACTATTAATTGTGAGTTAACAAAACAGGCGTTGACATTTAAGCCAGATGACTATTAATTGTGATATAGATTGGTGACATTCTTGCGTCGGGAGATAAACAAGTATTGCACTGTATGCTCAGTGCTTTCCGAGTGTCTGTGAAAAAATTACACAGGCGACTCGGGCAGGATTCGAACCCACGACCTCCTGCTTACTAGTGCAGACTTCTTACCTCTCGACCACCGAGCTTGCCCGATGACGATTGGCCGGCTAGAATCCTATATAGCAGCGGGTTCCACGATATATATAGGTTGGTGAAATTGTGTGTAATTGTGAGTTAACAAAACAGGCTTTGACATTATTTTAGACCAGCATGGTCGTTCGTTCTGTCATAGGCTAATATGACAAAAAATAGCGCATCGGAGAGGGGTATTTTTTTCCATTTGGCATTACTCTTAGATGGGAGTGAGGGAGGAAAGTCTTAGACAGTCACCTCATGTATGAATAGTCAGGCTACGTGTAAAGAGGTGCTATCATTTTAGTACAATCAAAGGGAAGGTAATTAGAAGGGATTGGTAATAACCAGATTAGCAAATTAACAACGTATTATCTAAAAGCTTACTTGGTGTATTGTTTGAACAAGTATCAGTCATCCTGAGAAATGATCCTGTCTAAAGTGCTTTCATATCGGCTATGAAAGAGAAGAATTAATATAGGTTTTCCCGGTCAATTTCGGCAAATGAGCGGCCAATTTCACTTTCATACGTTCATATTAAAGCGATTTTGCCTCTCCAGTAATTAAGAATACAAGCATTCAATTTCATTTTCAGGCTATGCGAATTCATGTGGCATTATATTTAGCATTATAGGTCGTTCTTTTTAGTAATGCACATTCTTCATCCAATTTAGCAGAGTTAGTTCGACTGGAGATTTTCACTAAAATATTACTTTGATTTTCGTATAACGGCAACCAATTTCGTAAAATGAAAATATAAAAAAATACGAGAAACAAAATGCAAAAAAGACAACAGAATACGTTTCATATGTTTACTTTAATCCAAACTTAATTTTGCTTTCTTTATTCATGTGCCTTTCTCGTATATAGGGCCAATCTGTCTTACTTTGTTTTGTTCATTCTCTGATTAGAATCTTTATTTGTTTTTTATTGTTTGAGTGTGTCTTTATGATTTGTTTTAGGCTGGTTTCTTATTGCCCATTCATTCATTAGTGAACCGTTTTTATACATTTAAAAATCTATAGGAAACTAAAGTTAAACGAAGTTAATTAAGTTGCACAAATTTCACAAATGCCTGCCCAATAATGAATTTAAATGACGAAATACGCGCCTCAAAAATCTCATGCGAATTTGAATACTGTTCGAGTCGATTGTTAAATTGGATGCTTATTTTGTTTAAATGGCATGGCACAAGAGTACTATTGCCTACTCATAAAACGAAATTGAATGATGATTTTGAGCAGCAAAACAGAACGACAAAGTCTTTAAAATGGCTGCTTATTTGCCGAAATTGACTGGGAAAACCAATTAATATGTCAAATTAACCAAATGTAAAGATATAAAAGTTTTTCGTCGTTTTCTTACGTGAGCACGTATTATTAATAAACGTACTTGAAAAACCAATGTTGTACCTTCCCTTTAATCCTAACATTTCCCTATAGAATATCCGTAGTTCCAACTTAAAGGTTTGAATGCATTTTCACTATAAATGTTGTCGTCATAACGACACAGTTTAAATAAACCGAATTTGAATGTTAAATAAGCCAAATTTGAAACAACATTTTTTTTGGTTTTTATACGCACATATCTCTTGTTTTTTTAGTTGTTTGTGTTTTTTTGTACAAAGTATATGAATGCAGTTACAGATATATTATCAAATGTGTATACTGGCTTACGAGATATCAAGCCATTATATTTTTATTGGCTAATATTTCCAACCAAGATACCATGCTTCCTGTAAATCTTTAACACTGTTATTTCTAAAAATCAATTGCGGTGTTCCGCTCCTGTCTCAAATTGCCAATTTCAGAACAAGAGCCCCCACAAAAAAAAAAATCATATTTTGCAATACTCCATTAGGTCACAAAGGAGAGCAACTAAAACCATTTTTTTGTGTCAATTTGGCATGAAACGTCTTCCGAGTTGTCTGACGTGAGTGAAATGCTCTTTTCGAAGAAGTGCTACTGTAAGAATGAGAAATTGTGTGGCTGTTTTTGGCGGGAACGCTGCTTAATCAGTGTGTAACGTTCATATGGATCTACGTTCATGGAACTACAATCAGTCATGGTAAGATACATGAAAGACCATTACCCATAGCCTTGTCAGGTCTTGGGGTGGGAGCGGACCCATCCCACAAAGAAAGAAAAATACTGAATACCGAAGACAAACTGCACAATGTTGTCGGTTTTTTACCGGACAAGGGCTGTAAATAAATTAATCGGAGATTTCGGATTTTTGTTTCGGTGATCCCCTCTTTAAAATGAGTATCTGCCGCTCGCATCGAATGGGTGATGTCTTTACATTTTTTTAATGTATACAAATACGATGTTCATACAATATGCAGTGAACAGACTGCACCCTCTGCGGCGGATCTAGTTTCAAGCAGGAGGGGCTACCAAGTGGTGTCCTTTGGTCAGGGACGTAGATACATGTATTTATAGTACTGTGGGTGTTGGTTAAAACGCTGGCATGTAATAGCCTATATCCCCTCACGGTCTTACTTCTCTCCAAAGATAGTTTTGTTTTAACCTGTTTTGTACGAACAATAGAATTTGCAAAGGAAGGGGGTTATATAAGCACATACAAAATTGGTGAGTGCTTAATTATTTTCTCCACCTGCCAGTGAATTTTAAAGACACCATGGTGTCAGCGCAAATAGTCTTTACTTATCCTTTTCACCATGTTATGTTAGGGCAAGGGCAGGAAGTTGTGGCTAAGGACAAGATTTATTATGGCTAGGTAATTGACTTGACCTCAGTGGGTTGGTACACTTAACTGTATAGTGGTATACTGACAGGGTCACTACACTTCTAAGAAACATATGCATGGCTAAGGACAAGATTTATTATGGCTAGGTAAAAAGAAGAAATAAAAGAAAGATAAAGACAAAATACTATTAAAAAAAAAGGGCAATGATGCATAGTAAAGTGGTTAGCAGATGTGACCAGTAACTACTAATCTGAGCCCCCCAAAAATACTTTCATTTTATACAGGAATACACTTGCTTGGTTTTGATGGGATGTGTCCTGTGTAACCCCATTCTTCATACTAAGCACATGGCCCAGTGTACCCACTCAATCAAAACCCAACAGCTAAGGGCCTGTTGGAGTTTGATGGGTTGAGTACTGTAAACCAGCAACAGTCAACCATGGTGTTGGGATTTGATAGGTTGAGGAAGGTTTCTAGTAAAAATGCTTAGGGAGTTAGGGTTAAACAATTTTTTTTTATGTATGCTGAACACCCTTCATGGAATTATGGTTTTGGTTTCTTACAGGAATTTCCAGCACAAATTACTGGGTGGGGGTGGGGTGGGGGAGCTGTATTTATTTGCAGAAAACAATGTGTTTGATTAAAACAGACTACATTGTACGTGTATTATGGTTGTGGAATTTACAAACATTTAATTTATTATTTGTTTTACCATATTTGAATTTTACCAATGTTATACTTACTAGTTTAGACAACCCCTTATTCCAAAAACTTGAAAGTCTGCCACCATCACAACACATGAATATTTCCCTGATGTGTAGGGATGTGCAATACACTGTTATCATTCCAGAAAATCGTACATGTATTTATACATGTATGTATTTTCCTAAGAATTGTACGCTGAAAAGCAGTAATATTTTTTATTGAATTTTTGAAAAACAAATTTAAAGGGATTATAACAAGTTTTTTTTTTCAGTTGAAGTTTTGGATTAAAGAATTATCAAATATACAAATACTTATTTTAGATGATAGAATTGCCAAATGTTGAACAAAAGTACTCATTTTGATGGAAGAACTATCCTTCCTTCCCCATAGAAGCATATATTACTGCCAAGTAGAAACACAAAACTTCTTTTTTGAAGTAGGCCTACATATACTAATTTTGGATGTTCAAATTCCGGATTGTACAATATTTTGTATTGGATGTTTTGTAAATTCACCTTGAAAAGACAATTTGATTTTGTTTTCCCCCTATGCCTAGGCTGAAATTTGGCCCAGTAAGCACCGCACCCACAGACAGTCACTTGAGTATTTTTGGTTGCATTGCCAATTGTTCACACATGTGTATAAGAGTGCTGGAGATAGTGGCAAAGTCAAACACACTTGTGTATGTCTTACAAGTTATATGCAGAGTCACACAGAGTTGTGTATGTACTGCATAAGTTACAGTCGAGTGGTTTTGGTTTGACCTCCTACCAGAGCCACATGTCCTTGCATTTATTTGAGTGCACTGCACAAAGTCAGCGGGTTGGGAGTGACATACAAATTTTGAGTGTCTTTGATTGTTAAACCTATATGAGGGTTAAAAAGTAAAATGTGTCGTAATGTTTAGTGTATTGTGAAGTTCTTTGAAACACTTTTTTTTTTAAACAGAAAACTGGACCAAGCCCCTAAAGCTTATTTTTCATGCCATGGACCAGTGGTGGGTAGAACTCCTGGACACAATTTCATTCAGCTGTTGCGCAGAGAATTTTGCTCAGAAAAGTATTGTTGCTAAGCAACATAAGACAGACTACCAGCCAAACTCCATACATTGGCTGTTAACCAAACAAATCTGCTAAGCAAATTATCGTAAGTAATTTTTTTCTGCTTAGTAGCTTTATGAAATTGTCCCCGAGATCTCTTTCATTTACACTGGCTGTATACATTGTATTGTCTGGATAGAGTATGACAACATTGGAGCCACTGTTTAGGCTTTTTGCGAGGCTGTTAAGTCGTACATTTTCTCAAACGGTTCATATTCGGCAACTCACCAATTTATGAACACCACAAAGAATACATTTAACACCACTACATATGTTATTTTTACACTCTAGTTTTACAGGGTAGTAAAATGTCCATGTTGTGCCTTTATGCACTGATTTGTTAGGCGCCAATAACCCCCCCCGTCCACTCGATACATGTATATACATTTGTACACGTACACATAAATAGTTCTCATACTGCGTATGTGTGCTGTATCATGTGTAAAGACAAAGATCAAACAAGCTCCCTCTCGTTCCCTCATTCTGTTACACTACGAGAAGGACAAGTGCCTCAACTGTCTCAAAGATTCTCATAGAGAATATTAAGTATATAATGAACACTCTCTGCAACGTTTTATAAATTAGTGTAATTTTAATTATAGTAAAATGTGGTACGTGTTGATAAAATATGTCGGTTTTCATGTAGGTACATGTACCAAGATGATCCCATTGGCCTATTTAACCCACCTTACTATGTATACCTCTCCACGATTAATTTTGTTTATAAAAAGTGATCAAAATATATTGTATGATGTGTTTTTATTTCATACTGCGTTTTCCCTTTTTTCACTCCATTTGTGCAGGACACGTACTGTAACAAAACCATAGTTAATGATTTTGTAATGATGTTTTTGTGAAGAAATTATTTTTGAGTAATGTTGTTTTTGCCGAACGGGGGGTGGGGGGCGTAGGCGTTAGGAATTTCACCCGAAATTAAATCATCTCGGGAACAATAACTACAAGCCTGCTTCGATGGCTTGAAGTTTGATTTACCGACTGTTCAGTAGTCCATGGGCTCTCTACCGTACACCCCCCCCCCAACAATAAAAAATCACCGCCAGTGGTAAAAGGTGTCTCAAAACTTCCTCGTTTGTTAATGCAAAAATAAATAAATAAATAAATAAAAATGCTAAAATCATCACTTTAGGTACCATTTCTCTTCTCTTTTTTCCACGCATGGGGTTTCAATGTAATACAACACATACTCATAGTGTATACTAGTTACTACCCCCTCTTTTCTTAACCCTTTAAATGAATATATCATAAAGCATAATAACACTTGATTAATATAAAACATGTTTTGTAAGGGGTTGAAATATAACTTGTTAGTTAACTTGTTGGCAGTTAGCTTGTATGAATAGCAAAAAAATTAATAAAAATAAAGCAAGCCAATGGTAGGCGTACTGCTGATGTGGGTCATTAATAGCATTGGGACAGCACAGTAGTGCTAATCTTTGATTGTGGATAAGTTATACTAGTACCACTCTCTTAATGTAAAAGAGTGAAAACTACTCTTTTAAAGAACTGTATGGCGGACAAGTCTTTTTTTGGAGTGAAACCCACTCTGATTCAAGTGAAAAATACAGTAAAAGGCTACCAATTCACTCTTTATACACTACTAATTTTACTCTTTATTCAATCCAAAAAGACTTCTCCGCCATATTGCTCTTTGAAAGAGTGGTTTCTACTCTTTTTCATGAAGAGATCATGGTTGAGGCCAGGATTCGAACACAACACCAGTAGTGTAACACAAAACACCTTCGAAATTCACCCTTTTTCGCTGCCACAGATAACAAGCACTACAATTTATTTAAATACATTTGTTTCAAAGGAAATCGATCATGAGCACGGAAGTGCATCTTTAAGAAGTGTTGTGGCCGAGCGGTTTAGCGCACCATACTCCTGATTAATTGTGGTAGCTGATCGTCGTCAGAAGGTGGGTTCGAATCCTAACCATGCGAATCCTAGCCAGGAGTATAAATGGGGACCTGTGAGGGCAGAGATGGTAATTGTGTTTGATTAATTGTTGAGCGCCTAACAGGCTGCCGGGGGGCTGTATTAGCGGCGAATCCATGACTTTTTCAGTGGGGTGGGGAGGTGCGCGTCAGGGGTATGGAGTTTCTTTTCTTTTTTAGGGTACTATGAGGATTTTTCCTGGGGGACACTGGGAATTTGTGGGGGGGCACGTGCCGCCCCCCCCCCCCCCCCCGTGGCTACGCCGCTGGGCTGTATACTTCCCAGGAAGTTTAGAATGATCCAGGATTGAATTTACTTTTGAAAGTAGCCTGATGACAGTGATAATAATGTAAATAGTGCCTTGAACATCACATCATGATGGAGTAGGCGCTATATGAAAATCCACCATTATAATAATTATTATTATTATTAAACTGCCGGGAAATCTTGTATTTAAAACCCTGCGGTTCATGGTGGTGCTATTTCATTCAGTCCGTTTGTAAACAATTGTTGTTTACTACGTCATGGAAAACTCAAATTCAGCCACTTTGTATAAGTTCTCTATTGATACAGTGCCTGATAACATGGTTAAAAAAAATTCAACCTGGGGTGAACCATTGACTCGGTATGCAGCTTTCAAAGTAAGGGGGGGGGGCCCTTGCCAGCAGACAACCCATTGAAACAGTACAGCTGTTATCAATTGACATTACCGCACTAATCCCAGACATTGCCCAGACATTTCGGCAACCTGAGATGTTTATTTTGAGGTCTGGTTGTGGATATTAGAATGGCCAGACAAATAGAATCTCTTGATTTCTCTGTAGAATGTCAGCAGTGCAAAAAATGTGCAAAAAAATTGGTTTTGGGTAACAATTTTTGTTTGAAGGGATTGTGGGCTGGCACCCATATAAAACTTTATATTTGGCTTGAAATTGTTTTCTTGGGTCTAGAGGGACTCAATAAGTCTGTTTACACCATTTGAGAAGGGATTGTGTGCTCCAATGTGAACGTTTTACACGCTATTCATACGTACTAAATGATTTAGTGCCTTCATGTGGGCGAGGTTGTATATTGGGCATACGTACTAAATGATTTAGTGCCTTCATGCGCGCGAGGTTGTATATTGGGCATACGTACTAAATGATTTATTGCCTTCATGCGCGCGAGGTTGTATATTGGGCATACGTACTAAATGATTTAGTGCCTTCATGCGCGCGAGGTTGTATATTGGGCACCCATATAATTTTGTTGTTGTTTGAAATTGTTTTCTTGGGTCTAGAGGGACTCAATAAGTCTGTTTACACCATTTGAGAATGGATTGTATGCCCCTATATGAACGTTTTACACGCTATTCAAACGTACTAAATGATTTAGTCCCATAATGTGTTTGTGTAAATATATTGTGACCATGAACCGCAGGGTTGCAATGTCACCAAGCGGCGATATCCTGTAAGAAGGGCCAACCAGCATCCGATCAGCAAACATAATATTTTGTTTGTTCCGGTTTAACGTTACAAACATATCTTCATGTTACATTAAACTCGACTTGAATTCAGTGAACTCTATTTCTTTGCGCAATCATAATAATAGTCATTTAACTGCTTCTAAATTTCTTTCTTTAATTCAATAACTACATTAAACAACAATCTACAGCTGTGAAGGGTTCAGCCACATAGACGAAAAAATGATTACTCCGCATGATTGTCTAATTTGCATTTTCAGACTTCTTGTCAATAGAGGGTGATATTAATTTACATCAGTACTAATGAGGAAAGTGCGCTCTTTCCTTAATTCGAATTAAGTTTTATTGGAAACAATCGCACTTTTCTCGAAAATGACAGCACCTCAGAAAAAAATATGTTTAGGGAAGATTGACCATAAGTTTTACAATAAAATTCGACAAAGTTTGTATTAAGCAACCAGCCTGTTGAATGTTTCTCTACAAACTTCACTTCAAGTTAGCTTTCGTATACTAATTTGGGTATCCCAATTGCAAGTATTGTTTTGTTAATTCCCTTTCAATGGCAAATAACTACATGCTATAACCGTGGAGGTGCTTATGATAATTTAGACAGGTCATTAGTTATGCAGAAACATGGAGGGGTGCAGACTACCGTACCCCCTTCTCGTGTGCGAAGACGGCCAATGTGAAATCACCCCACGTACAAATCTAATTGTGCCCCTCCACATACTGTATGTGCCACCCCCCCCCCCCCAATTATAAGTTCCCACTCCTGACCACGGGCCTGTATTATGATGCATAAATAGGAGGGGGGGAGTACTAGGATTACGTAGTATGAGGGGCACAAGGGTTGCAATACTAAAATGTAAGCAATGTTTTTGTTAGAATCTTGAATTGGACCCAGGGTTGGTACTGGGAGGGGGGGGGGGAGTCCCGTGACACAAGCTTCAAGTGAGGGGAAGGGTAATACGAGAAATGGGAAAAGTTTGTTGAGAGCTGTGCTGCTCTTTCAATGTCTCAGTTTCAAAATATTTTTCTAATTGTCTTAGAAAACTACAAATTATCGATTGAACCTGCTTGTTCAACATCCTTCCTGCACAGAAGTACGTGACTTATCTTTAACGTTTCGTTATATACATTAGTAGTATGGTGATGGGGGTTCTGGCCCACTTTTTAAAAAAATGATTAAAACAAAAATTAATTTAAAAAGGTGTTACCTAAAAATGGGCGTGGTTGATGATGATTAAAAAAAGAGGAGGGCTGAGTGGGTGAGTGGTTGTGGTTGATGTTGACGTCATCATTTTTTGATGACGTCATACGATGGCTCGCGGTTGCGCGGTGGATGATGAGATGCGAGGCGTTGTGTGTGTTAAAATCTTACTTGGTTATTAAAAAATATTAGCAAAAAAATAGAAAAAAAATAGAAAAAAAATATTATGTAGTTTAATAGTAAAGAGAGTATGGAAGAAAGAAGAAGATATTTATCTAGATGGACATTGCAAGAATTGAAAAAAATTTCCAGAGAGCATAAACCCATAATTCTTGTGCAAAACAGCAAGGGTAAAGTAGATAAACGTTCTTATTACAACGCGGTTAAAAAATATTTACGCAAACATAAACAAAGCCATTATATAAATTAAAATTAGTTAAACTGATAGAGCGTTTAGCATCTGAAAATATTGATTTACCTCAACGCGGTGCGGGGAAAAGTGGGCGGTTGTTAAAAAAAGACTACATCGCCGCTATTAAAAGGTTTTACGGGCAAGAAGAAGAGTTAAGATTTAAACCACCAAAGGACGGCGGAAGATATTACGTGAACGAAGAATGCTCGTTCCGCTCAATCACAGCAAAGAAAAAGATTTAAACATTTCTTTGGAAGCGGTAAACCCAAAGATAATCGAGAAGTTGACTTTAGACTTGCAAGAATTTACGTCATTTAAGTTTATGATATTTATACGTATTAAATTACGTAAAGAAAGACTAGGCGACACGATAGCCGATGCCAAAGCAAATTTTCATAATAATAGGCAAATTGTTTTATTGAATTTGGATAGTATCGAAAATGTACTCAATACCGTTTTTTCACAAATTCAAGAGTCTTTAGAAAAATGGACTCAAGAGGGTTCTGGATGGGAGGTAGATCGTATCGTAGATATGAATATTGCTATCTCGAAATATCAACCTTTGAGAGGTGGTTCTTATATCGAGCTATGCGACTATTTAAAAAATAAAAAAGCGTGCATCAACGTAAAAAACAAAGACGACGATTGTTTGCGATGGGCGCTTCGTGTCGCTCGTTTTCACATGAACAAAGAAAAAGGAATAAAAATAAAACATTCATATAGACCCTCTACATACCCGAAGGAGGATGGTTTAAATTTTGATGGTGTAGATGCGTCTACACCGATTAATCAAATAAAACAAGTGGAGAAACAAAATGTTATCGCGATAAACGTTTTTGGTTACGAATCAAAATCAATACTAATTTATAAACTCAGCGATCAACCCACGGAACTAGATCGTATTAATTTATTATTAATTCATAAAGAAGAACAAGAAGGAACTAGATCTCACTACGTTTGGATTAAAGATGTAAATAAATTACTTTTTGACCAAACGAAACATAACGACCGAAAACATTTTTGTTTGAGATGTTTACAGGGTTACTCGACGGAAGCGTATCTCGAAAATCACGTAAAAATGTGCGAGGGAATTAACGACAGACCGACAACGGTCGTTATGCCGGAAAAGGGAAAAAACATACATTAAAGTTTAAAAATTTTCATAAAAAGATGAAAGTTCCATTCGTTATATACGCCGAATTTGAAAGTATAATTAAAAAGACCGACGATGTGAATGCGACTAATACTAAAAAACTGCAAGAACACGTCGTTTGCGGTTATTCGTACGTCATCGTTCGGTGCGACGGCGATACTCGCGCATCCGTCGTATACCGAGGAGAAGATGCTGCTAAACATTTTTTAAACGAATTAGAAAAAGAAGAAGAAAACATCAACGAGATGTTTAAAAACCCTCAAAAAATGTACATGACTGAAGAAGATGTAGAAGATTTTAAAAATGCTAAAAAGTGTTGGATATGTGAAAATGGATTTTTTGGAGACGATGACAAGTTTAAACGAGTACGCGATCATTGTCACATCACCGGTGAATATAGAGGCGCGGCGCACAATTGTTGTAATTTAAAAATAAGTTTAAAACCGGGTAAAACTTTTATTCCAGTCGTATTTCATAATTTACGAGGCTACGACTCACACCTCATTATGCAGGCCGCGAGTCTTACGCGAGGAAATCTAACGTGTATTCCAAACAATATCGAAAAGTATATTTCTTTTTCGATCGGGCAACTACGATTTATCGACAGCGCTCAATTTTTACTCGCTTCGTTAGATAAACTCGTAAAATCAAACAATTTTTTTCCAATTACTAAAAAGTTTGAATCAGATATAGAAATATTTAATCATTTAAAACAAAAGGGTATTTATCCTTACGAATACATGGATAGTTTTGAAAGATTTGAAGAAACGCGGCTTCCTTCGATAGAATCTTTTTATAGTAGTTTAAACGACCAACACATTACTAAAGAACAATACGAACACGCAAAGAACGTTTATAGCAAGTTTGATTGTAAAAATTTAGGCGATTATCACGATTTATACGTGAGCACGGATACTTGCTTATTGGCGGATGTGTTTGAAAATTTTCGCGCTACTTGTATACGAGAGTACGGTTTGGACCCGGCTAATTATTATACGAGTCCGGGATTAAGTTGGGACGCTTTGTTAAAACATTCGAAAGTTTGTCTAGAATTGTTTACGGATGTTGACATGCATTTATTTATAGAAAAAGGTACTAGAGGAGGAACGTGTATGGTAAGTAAACGATACGCGAAAGCAAACAATAAATACTTGTTCGATTATGATAAAACGATTTCAACGAGTTACATTATGTATTTAGACGCGAATAATTTGTACGGGTACGCGATGAGTCAACCTTTACCAACGGGTAATTTTAAATGGATGACTAAAAAACAAATTGATAGACTTTCGAGCGAAGGATTAAAACGCAAGAAAGGATGCATTTTAGAAGTTGATTTAGAATACCCTAAAGAATTACACGATTCTCACAACGCATATCCACTCGCGCCAGAGTCGTTGACGGTGCCGAAAGAATGGATGTCGCCGTATCAGCTCGAGCTATTAGACAACAAACCGGCTCCAAACGTTGCAAAATTAGTTCCAAATTTATACGATAAACGCAACTACGTGCTTCATTATCGTAACTTACAATTATATTTACAACTCGGTATGAAACTAACGAGAATTCATCGCGTTTTAGAATTTGATGAATCGTGTTGGATGAAATCGTACATTGATTTAAACACTCAACTCAGAAAAACCGCAACGAGTGATTTTGAAAAAGATTTGTACAAACTCATGAATAATTCAGTTTTTGGAAAAACGATGGAAAATGTACGAAAACGTGTCAACGTGAATTTAAAGCGGTTAAACGATGAAAAAGCAGAAAATCAAATTCGTTCACTCATCGCGAAACCAAATTTTGCCGAGGCTAGGATTTTTGATAACGATTTAGTGGCGATTCACATGCACAAAATAAAACTCTTACTCAACCGCCCAGTTTACGTAGGAATGAGCATACTGGATTTATCTAAACATTTAATGTACGATTTTTATTACAATCATTTAAAAAAGAAATATAAAGACGAGTGCGAGTTACTTTACACGGATACAGATAGCTTGTTACTCGAGATTCGAACGGAAGATGTATATAAAAACAAATCTTTATACGATTTTAGTAATTATAAACAAGATCATTTTTTACATTCTGAAGTTAATAAAAAAGTAATCGGTAAAATGAAAGACGAGACTGCGGGAGTACCTATTTCTGAAATTGTGGGTTTAAGACCAAAAATGTACTCTATACTTTTATCGAATGAAAAAGAAATAAGAAAAGCCAAGGGCGTAAAAAAACAAGTTTTAGAACATAAAATTAAACACGATCGATATAAACAAGTTTTATCTCAAAATAATACGCTTTATCACCCTATGAATTTTATTAGAAATGAAAAACATAGATTATATACAACGCGAGTAAATAAAATATCACTATCTCCTTTAGACACAAAGAAATATATTTTAGAAAACGGAATACATACTCGTGCTTACGGCCACTATAGTCTTAGCGACTAACGCTAAAATTTCAGTAATTACATGAGTTATAATCGTTTAATAGGTGGATTTTCCGTATCTCGAGGTACAATTTGTAATTCTTCTCTTAAAAAACTACGCGCGGGGCTTGCATCTACACCCGGCGCAAACGCTAAATAATACAACATGGGTTGATTCGCGGCTTTCATCGTTTTAGCTAATCTATACATTTTTATACTCCATATAGGATCGGTCGTGCGGCGTCTCGTATCTTTTTCAACTTCACCGGGTGCGTATAAATATCGAAATAACGAGTTTAATGGGATTCTTTTTTTCATTCTTTTTACCGCTTACAACGTTACGCGAATGCGCTGGTGAGGCTGGATTTTGCTCGACAACGGGCAATTTAATCGAGTCTTTAGGTTTTAAATTGATAAGTCGCGTCGTTTCAGTATTTAATGCTTTTACGACTAACGGTAATCTTTTAACCCATTCTCTATTTCTCGTATCCGTCGCTATTTCTTTAGCGTATTGATGAGAAAATAATCTTTCGCTTAAAGTTCTATTAAATCGCTCTACTATACCCTGAGCTCTATGAGTACCAGCTTCGCTTCTTTGAATTTTTACATTTTGTTTACTCATTAATACGTTGACGCTCGACATAAATTCTTTTCCAGGATCGACTTTTAAAATTGTTGGCCAAGTTAACGACGAACGTTTATAAATTTGTTTAAACGCGTTACCAACTTGAACGGCGGTTTTATCGGTTAACGGTTCAGCTTCTTTATATCTACTGGCTTCATCTACAACGGTTAACGCGTACTTGTACGTCTTTTTACCTACACTATCGTGCGGAAGAAACAATAAATCCGCTTGATGAACCTCATTTGGTTTTTCTAACGTACTATTTGAACTGGTTGGTCTAGGAATGTATTTAGGATATGGTAAATACATTTGCCACAGCGCTTGCTTTTTTATCCACCGTGAAACTAATTTTTTATTTACTCTCGTTTCTTGAGCTAATTTATTAATCGCGTCGAGACCTTTGTAGTATCCTTTGGGACTATAATAGACGTTTGATAGCTTTTGTTTTATTCGTTTATCCATTTTTATTATTTATAAAATATATTTTATTCCGTATAATTTTTAGGCATAATAGAGTTTGATAAAATTCCTTGTTGAACTAACCACATTTGTGTCATCGAAGATAATCCAACCGTCGCGGTAAGTTTTAGCGAGTCTTTTATATTCAATTTTCCTAAATTGGCTGGTTCTACGCTTAATACTTTTTTTTACCGAGCATGCTGTATAAAACGGTAAAAAGTCCCAAAACGGCGCTGTGATAAGCTGAATCGGCGACTGTTTTTGTATCCATCATATTTTATACTTGAAAATATAATTATTAAAAAAAAAAAAAAAGCTATTCCATTTCAAAACCAACGAGTTCTCCCGTTGACGGCGGGGTGGATGGTGCGGCTTTAGGTGGAGATGGTTTTAGCGGCGTTGGCTCTGCTTCGCTATCGTGTTTACTAAAAAAGTAGTAAGCACCCAAACCTCCAACGGCTAAGGCAATGGCGATATAATAGTAGCAGTTGTTTCCAGAGCTTGTTTCTTTTTGAATATCCGCTACATAATGAGTTTTAGACGCGCTTGAGCCGCGAGGCGCACCTTTTTTAAATTCTTGTTTTTTCTTTTTATTAAGTTCGGCGAGTCTTTTACCCGCCGCGACTCTGTTTGGATTTTTTTTTTTTTAGTTGGTGTTTTCGTTACCGCTAACGGCAATGTGTTCGCTTGCGTCTGATTTAGTTGCGCATTCTCGTTCGCCTCCATCGCTTTTATTATCTATACAAGATTCTTCTTTTCTTTTTAAATGTTCTGCCGTAATTAACATTGTTGAGAGCGGTGCTACCAACATGCCGAACTTGTAGTATATTTCACACGCTACGGTAGAAAGCATGCTCGAAATGAATGGATCTTTTTCTAAATCTGTAATTAATTTACCTTCATCATCAATTTGAAATTGATGACCGTATAAATCAATGCGATTTAAACTAAATCCTAATAATTTGGCGTATAACGTTAAAATTGCGCTACCTAAAGACTGCGTTATATCACGACCTAATTTAGTTTCGTATTGCGCGTGTAATACATCTCGCTCTTCCGTATACAAAGCTTCAATGTCGTTGACGGAATACTCTTTACCAATTTTTTTTTTGAATCTGCTCCCGCTACAACGGACAAAAGTCGTATATCTCGTTGGTTTTGCTTCAACGGCGCTTGCGCGGTGGAGCCCAAGCTGTCATTCGTATCACCATCCACAGCTGTTGGGCTTAACATTTGTGGATTTTCGGTCAAAATTTATGAACTTCTTCCATTTATTATAAGTATTTATAGAATAATCGGTTAAATAAAAATAAAAAATTGAGAAACAATAATTATTTCTAGATAACCTACAAGTAACCTATAGACAACTTACAGGTAACCTACTAACAACCTATAGATAACCTACAGGTAACCTACAACAACTGAGATTCCACATGGTGTCACCGCAATTAGTCTTACTTATCACCTCACCATGCAAAGCTACAAGTTTTACCTATACAACAACCTAACAAGTAACCTACAACAACCTAACAAATAACCTACAAGTAACCTATAGATAACTTACAGGTTACCTACTAACAACCTATAGATAACCAACAGGTAACCTACAACAACCTAACAAGTAACCTACAGGTAACCTACAACAACCTAACAAGTACCGGTAACCTACAACAACCTAACAAGTAACCTACAGGTAACCTACAAGTAACCTATAGATAACTTACAGGTTACCTACTAACAACCTATAGATAACCTACAGGTAACCTACAACGACCTAACAAGTAACCTATAGATAACCTACTACGTCATTTAGTATAGAATCGCATAATCGGTAGGTTGATCCGTTTTTAAAATTAATTTGCAATGTTTAACTCGTTTTAATTTTTCATGAATTTCCATTCTTAACTCTTTCGTTGGTATGACGTCATTTTCTCGAAGACAATCTTCAAACGAGTCTCTATCTTTACAATAAAATAAACACACCCATTTGAGTTGCTCTCTATAATCTTTTAATACGCTATTATATTTTTGTGAAATGACCCAACAACTGTGATTGATGTGTCGGCCGCTAAAAGCTAGGTGCGCTAACTCGTTTTGCGGTTCTTTTGAAAAAAATTTATATCGCAATTCTTTATTTGCGCTACAATCATCGATGATAAACAACGTTTCGTCTCCTTTGAATATATCGCTATAAATTTGTATTGCTTTGTTTAACGAAATATCGTTTAAATCGTTAAAGTGCACTCGGTCGTCGTTATAAAACCATTTTCTATTTTTATAAGTTTCATTGTCAGCGATGGTGGGGCATAATATAACAATATTTTCGAAATGTTTAAAATATTATTTTTCCAACAAACTTAAAATAAATTCAGTTTTTCCGCATCCGGTCTGTCCGCAAATGAGAGCAACGTGTGGATATTTTGGTAACATTTGTTTTTAATATTAGTCAAGATGTTTAATAATCAAGAGATTCAAAACGCCCATTTCTTATATTAAGTTGCGCGTCCATGATAATAAAAGTGTACATGTACAAGTCACCGGGGGATTCCGCTTCTTTATCAATTTGAATGGTAATTCCTTCGGATAAGTTTTGTACTCGTCTTCCGCTTCCGTGTATTTTATTGTCGGTGCTCGTTCTCATATCTAAAAATAAACCGTATCGATTGAGTAAATAATCGGCTTGTTTGACGTTGGATAAATTTAGAGCTTTAACGACTTGTATAGTGTGTTGTTTGCTCGAATCACCGAAATATTGTTGAATTTCTTCCCAATGTTGATACCTTTTCATTCCGTGCGCGTAGAGTTGATTTGGAACACCTTCGATCGTAATTAAAACTTTATTAATTTTCGGATTATAAAATTTGTTGCTTTCTTGTACGTCGGGTTCTTTGAATAAAAAAAAAAATTCCTTTCATACTTTTTGCGGGGGTATTTATATTCCACGTCGTATCGCGTTTGTTTAACGGGGTCACACTCTGTCTTAGTACGCGATCAAACAATATCGACAACCGGTTACTCTATTGATTTGTAATCGTTCG
The DNA here is from genome assembly GCA_029582265.1 of Zoroaster sp. YZ-2022. Taxonomy (NCBI): domain Eukaryota; kingdom Metazoa; phylum Echinodermata; class Asteroidea; order Forcipulatida; family Zoroasteridae; genus Zoroaster; species Zoroaster sp. YZ-2022. The sequence continues at coordinate 4,879,664 of CM055834.1, read as the reverse complement.
AGCGAGTTCCGGCATATGAACGACTTCAAATTCTAAAGAAATTCCACTTATGATATATTTTGCATTATCGTCGCTGCTTTCAATCACGTTTGAAAATTTATTAAACACGAGTTCGTAAGTCAATCGATCTCCGATCCCCGATTGGTAGTAGGGCTGATGATCGGTCAACAATTCAAAATCCAGTGGAATGTAATATCTATGTTTATACGTATCCGCGATAGCTTTATCTTTTCCTCCGTTACCCGCGGGAACCTTATCGCTAGCGTTTATTCTTAATTTAGTCACGTTTGCAGTTTCGATTCCTTGATACGCTAGATTGACGCGTTGATCTTTCGTTAACCATTCGTCTTTATAACAATTGAATACATCCGCATCGTCTAAAGAAAATATTTCATTTCCTTCCATTTTAATAATTATATGTTTTACGATTGCTCTACCAATGTTTTGTACCATCGTTCTCGTATCATCATCCGTAGAAACAAGTTGTATATTGAAATCTAATCGAACCGTACTCGGAACGATGACGTCATTCATTCCTAAATTTGGAAAACGAACCGTCAACAATTGATTTTCGGTAATGACACTCGGATTGTTTGTAATGACAACTTTTTGACGCAATCCTTTTATACCTCTCGGTTCTCTCGTTCTTCTGTATGGATCGAGCACATCTCCGTACGTATTACTCGTCATAGTTTATAGTTGTTAAATATAAAATATTAAAAAAAAAATAAAAAGTAAAATGGTATCTATAGCGATGATGATTGGTGGTGCGGTAGTTAACGCGTTAGCCTTTACCGGATCAAATTGGTTATTTTCTGGAGGTGGTCGTGAAGAACAAAAAATACACGATTTAGCGATGGAACAACTTTCGAGAGCCAGAGATGAATTTAGTAAAAAGCGTTTAAAATATCTAGATTATTTAAACGAAAAAATACAAAAAGAATCGAGCGCCGAAGCGAAGCGATGAATTTACCAACGAGCGATTTAATTTACCAACAGATTTATATAACGAACCCAAACTAGAAGATTTTTACGTTCCGAGCGAAGATTAAAAAAAACGCGATAAATCGTATTTATCGTAATAGGGATGAGTATAGTTGGCTATGTAAGTTATAATTTGTTAAAAAAAGATAAAAAGTAATTGTAAAATGTCACATGGAGGGAATAAACTTATGGAGGCGGATCCGTTATTACAAAATCTTGACGATGATAATGAACTAAATGAAGAAGATTACCAAGAGTATGACTCTGACGATATTGATAAAAGTATGGAAATATTAGAAAGAGAAAGATTAGAAAGTGAAAAAAGGGTAGATGAAGAAATATAAAAAAGAATCGAGCCTTTTAGTGTACCACCTTTATCTTTAAAATCTAAAGCACTTAGAGAAACAGTCGATGATTTTTATAAAAAATCAGGGTATAAACCCGATTTTAAAGACTATAATAATTGTGTAGAGAAATTAGATGAAAAAAATAGAAGTATACTCTATTTTATAAAAGGTGGTAATGAAATACGACTAACGAATATAGGAAAAGGAAAAGAGGGTACCTTTTTAAAGTTAGACCGTATAAAAGGTTTAAATTTAAACGATCTAGGTATATTTGATAAAAGAACAAAAGCTATAATAAATGTTATAAACGAAGCAGAAAAACCGGTGGTAGAGCCAGCCGCTCAAACAAGTGGCGGTAGAAGGTTACCATCTATACCGAGACAACGCGTAGAAAAATCAGTACAAGTGGAAGAAGCTATCGAAATGGCGGTAATGACTCTCGAAAGAGAGCAAGAAACTCAAACGGAATTAAATATAGAATGGCGAGAAGTGTTATCGCTCAATGAAATCATGACTAGAAATCGAGGTGAACAATTAAATCTTTTAACTAAATTAAACATAGTTAATCAAAAAATATCCGATAATCAAGAATTAATTTCTGACGCTGAAGAAAGAGGTCTCTATGTTGATGAATTTTATAAACATAGAGACTTGCAAAAACTAAAAGATGACAAAGAAGTTTTGTCGCAACAAATAGATGCGCATGATTACGTTCTTCGTAGTCAAATCAATAGAATTAAAGAAACGTTTAAAAAAATGTTAGAAAGAGATGTTACGTTTGGAGATAAAATTAAAACTTTATTTAGAGAACAAGGTATAACGATCGTTAGTATATTAACGGCTATTAGTACGACGATCGCTTTTATCGTCGAATCGATCGTCGGTACTGTAAATTCAGTTTTACCAAAACCTACACCCACACCCAAACCTATACCACCTAAACCCGCGCCGCCCAATCCTATACCCCCCGCACCCCAACCAACACCAGAACCGAGCGGTGGTGTAAAAGAGTGGATACAAAAAACATTAAACAATCTAGCGAGTGTATTAGCTAAACTAGGAGCAAAAGCTTTAGCCGCTTTACCGGGTATTATCGGCGCGGTAATAAATTGGTTATTTAAAACATCTTCCAACATTTATGGCTAGCTTTAACGGCGGTTGGGGTTTTAGTTTTAACTTATATGCAGAAAACGCTAAAATAGCAATTCATAAATCATGACGCCTAGTCCGGTTAAAACGGCAAAACCAATAATTAAAGCATTTTTTTCTTCTTGGTGGTTATCACGCGATTCTTCTAAAGGGTTGTAGAGAAAGATTCTTCTACAGCTTCGCTAGCGTGCTTAGCGGTTAACGACAACGACGACGTTGATTGTAAAGGTAAAATAGGAGGAGGAACGGGTTCTGAATTTGTATCTAAATTTGAACCTAAAGATAAATCACTCGTTGCGATTAATATATTATTGTTGTATCCCGCGTACGTGCCTATTCGTAAATTCATATCGCTCGGCATCATGTATAAATTTTCTCCGATAGCAAAGTTTAATTGAGAACGAGCGTTTTGTAAAACATCTTGATATCGTTGAATAGAAGATTGTAAATCGACCGGAGAATCAATCTCGGCATTTACTATATTTATAAATTCACGCTGCGCGTCTAAACCGACGCCTGACGCGAAAAATCCACTTTTAACTCGTACTTGAGCTCCCAATAACGCGGAAACGTAAGTTCTTATAGAGTCGTTTATGCGTTCTGTATCGACATCCGTAAAACCTTTAGCTAATCCTAAAGACAATATAAATTTAGTCCACGCTGTTTTAACGCGTTCAGATTGATAAATGTATTCAACGACGTACGAACCCCCAATATCATTATCGCTATTCACTTTATCGAGATTAACATTTTCTTTATCAAAATCCATCCTTTTTTTTTTTATCTCGATGATGCAAATTTGAATTGTCATAGTTTTTTCCCGGCACTGGAATGTAGCCGTAAATGTTTCGATAATAAGCCGTTCCCAATCCGTTTGAATTTAAATCTACTCGTTGTTTCCAATTATCCGATATTGCGAGGTGAAATTCATTACATAGTCTATTGTACGCGCTTACGTCTATATTGTTGGCAAACGCGTCATAAAAAATTGAAAAAGATGTAGGACAGCTCATTTCTTTGAGCATTCGTCTAATTTGATAATGTACGTGAAATCTAAAAAAACTACGAATCATCGAGTTTGAATGATTTAAATGTTTATAACCCACGCCGCATCTCGTTGTAGCGCAATACGTTACAAAATTTATTTGATTTTGATAAAATTTTAGCGGGTTAGAATGCCAATCATTTACAACATCGTTGCTATCGACGTGAGGTAACGTATAATTTTGAAATACGTTAACGAATGCCACGCCAAAAAACTCGTTCTCGTTAACGTAAATTTTTATACTCGTTAAATCGCTAGCGTTAAAATTAAGAGGCGCGTTAAAATTTCCAGATTGCTTATATGGAAATGAAAAATTACTCTTAAACGCTAATGGAAACGTCATTTTAATATAATAAAATTATAAATTTTTAATAATAAAATGTATCACACCTTTGAAGTCGAAATTGAAAGAAATGGTGGGTCGGTTCAATTAAACGACGTCGTCGATAATCGCGAAGGTAATCTCGCGATATTATTACATAGCGTAAACATTTGTGTAGGGTATTACAACGTGCGTAAAAAAGAAAGAATAATTTATCGTACGACGGGTGAGCGACAAGATGTTGTCAAGTTTGTCGAAGCGGGACTTTACAACATTAACGAAATTATAGATATTATAGTAAAAGATGCGCCTTGGATAACGTTCGTCATCGATAAAACAACGGGTATCTTCTTGCTAAATTTGACTCAAGAAAACAAATCCGTCAAATTTACATCCGGGTTAGCTAATTTACTCGGGCTTCACAACGAATTTCTAACTGCGGGAGAATATAGTAAAAAGATTGATGTTCAACTTTTTAAAATTCTATACGTTCATTGCGATCAAATTTCTACGACCGAAAATTATTTCAACGGTAAACCTTGTACCATTTTAAATGCTTTTCCTTTGCAAGGTAAATCGTTCGGAGAAAGTATGTGGATGGAATATAAAAATCCATTGTTGAAAAAAAAAAAAATTGGTACTTTTAACGCATTAAGTTTTCAAATTAAAGATTCAAAGGGTAGAGACATAAATAATCACGGTTTCCCCGTTATTTTAAATCTAGAAATTATATAAATATGGCGAGCATTTACGGTCCTAGTCGAACGAGCGGCGTTGTTGCTGCTAGAGACGAAATTGTACGAGCAGGAGCTCGAGTACCTAGCGAAATTTATGAACATTTCGGATATATAAACAGATATGAAATTATTGATTTAGTTTTGCCCTACACCGACGTGTGTATAGCACTGTATGCTCTGTGCTTTCCGAGTGTCTGTGAAAAAACTGCACAGGCGACTCGGGCGGGATTCGAACCCACGACCTCCTGCTTACTAGTGCAGACGTCTTGACCTCTCGACCACCGAGCTTGCCCAATGACGATTGGCCGGCTAGAATCCTATATAGCAGCGGGTTCCGCGATATATATATATATATAGATATCTATATATATATATATATATAGATATCTATATAGATATCAATATAGATATCTTTATAGATATCAATCTATATATATATATATATATAGATATCTATATCAATATAGATATCTATATAGATATCAATATAGATATCTATATAGATATCAATCTATATATATATCGCGGAACCCGCTGCTATATAGGATTCTAGCCGGCCAATCGTCATTGGGCAAGCTCGGTGGTCGAGAGGTCAAGACGTCTGCACTAGTAAGCAGGAGGTCGTGGGTTCGAATCCCGCCCGAGTCGCCTGTGTAGTTTTTTCACAGACACTCGGAAAGCACTGAGCATACAGTGCTATACACACGTCGGTGTAGGGCAAAACTAAATCAATTGTTTATCTCCCGACGCAAGAATTTCACCAATCTATATAGAGATGAAATTGTACAAACGATACCTCTAGTCGAAAAATACAACGTCGTACTCGGATGGTGGGCTATGTCTAAACTACCCTTTTTCATGTTTAATGAGGCGCCAACGTACTGCTCTCTTTTTGTACATTTTACAAAAGCAAATGTTTTTACTTCATATTCAACAACGCGCGATTATGAGGTTGACGTTTATTATATTCCTTCTCCAGGGCTAAATAATAAATTTTATTTTATCGATGATGAAATGTCACATTTAAGATACGAAATGTGTTTTAAATTGCGAAATGTTTTAAAAGTTTTTGTAGAGGCAACCTTTTTCGGTGCGCTAAATTCTAAAATCTGTTTCAATATAAAAATTAAAAGTTTACCATTAAATTAAATTAATTTGTATACTATAAATATGGCGAGCATTTACGGTCCCAGTCGAAAAAGCGAACAAGTTTTGTCTGTTACAACTAACAATCCATACACTTTTGAAAAAAGTGGACATATCGATAATGTTTTAGAATTTAGAGAATTGTATCAATTTGAAAATATAATTTGGTTCCAGTGGAATGGTCAATTTGGTCCGGGTTTTTATGGATTTGTACAAATAACAAATTGTACAATTTATTTTAAGATGAATACTCATAATAACTCGGAATCACTCGTTTCAAAACGTGTAATTGATTCGAATAATAAATTTGGACCAGACTTTTTTATAGAAGATTTTAGCAATAACAATTTGATAATGAACCAAAGCGTTTAGAATGCTGCATTTGCTTCAAAATAGAAAACACTAACTCCAATAGACAAATTTTTGCTCAATTTGTTTTTTTCGGCTCTCTAGATACTGGAATCTGTTACGATATGAAAATTAATAATATTCCATTAAATTAAAATATTTTTCTATTAATAGAAAACAATGAGCGTGCCTATAGAATCAACGAATGTACTTTATCCAAATTTACCGTCTATGACGGATGATGCTAAATCATTTCGTCTGCAAAAAATCGACGATATTCAAAAAGAATTACGAATCGAAATAAACCAACGCGAAGCCGTCTATAAAAAATATAATAAAATCATCAACGCGTGTAATATCGTAGAAACTCTCGCAGAATTAGGCTGTATGGGTGCGGGAGCTATCGGAATCGCGAGTATCGCCACCGTTGTTGCATCACCCGTAGGATTTGTTTTAGAAGGTTTAGCTTTAGGGTTGGGTGGTGCGGCGCTGGCTCTCAGATACGCCAAATATAAATTATCTAAAAAAGCAAAAAAACACGACGAAATATAAATTATAGCTTCGTCTAAACTCAACACGATCGAAAACAACTTTCAAAAGCGATCGAAGACGGCGTCGTTACACTCTAAAAACTCCCGGGTCAGATTTGACCCATTGGGTCAAATCTGACCCATACTCCGGGTTGGATATGACCCGACACTTTTCGGGTCAGGATGACCCGAAAAGTTGGGTCAGATTATTTGACCCGGAAAACGGGTCAAATAATCTGACCCAACTTTACGGGTCAGAATGACCCGGAAAGGGTCGGGTCATATCCAACCCGGACTAACGGGTCAGATTAATGTTGACCCGGATTCTGGGTCTAATGAGATAAGCATGTCTTCCATGTATTAAGAAGCCTTATCAAACAATCAAATAAAACCAATTTCTTGTTTTTTATGTAACATTCAGCTGAAACTGTTAATTTCTATAGTAAATTGCCATAAATAAGTGCATCTTTTTATAAGGAACACATGCTTACCTTGTTAGGACGGCCTAGGAGACAACACAATGTAATTTGAAAGGATAACTGTAAAATGAAAAGAAACAAACAATAATGAAATGATCTTCCGAGTGTTATATGTATTTATTTCTCTTTAACTGTTTAAAATACATGTTCATAAATAGTCATTTTAAAGTTATTGTTTAAAGGTGGCAATATTGTCACGATCAACAGGACATGGAATCAGAGTTCAAGTTCTAGATTAACTCAGTGACTGAAAATAATACTCACATGATAAGGTCATATTCGCGTTGCTGATGCATAAATGAGCCAGTAATTTTCAGACACTGTGTTCATCTTTAACTAGGATACCGATTCCATGCCCTGTAGAAAGTCTGCTCTGATCGTGACAATACTGTCCCTTTAATATTTTTACACCAATTTGTGTTTATGGAATTGATGGTCAGTACTTAGGTTGAACTATCCCAATGCTCGCATAAAAATAAAAATGAACGCAATGAAGACTGGGGGATGTTTACTAATGTTTACATGGCCCAACTCCCAGGGATTCACAGTCAGTAAAATACATTTTACTAGATCACCCAACAGATATTGTTTTATAATAACTGCACACTTGTGGGCATTTTTGGGTCCAGTCAAAAAAACAAGTCCTCAGTACTATCATTGTTCTAACATGTTAAAAATTCACTGAATAACCTAGATGTGTCTTAAGGTCCTAAAAAAACAATTCCCATGAAGGTGCAGACTGCCACAGATAGGATAGGTCTATATAAATTAATTTGAAACATACATTAACTCCTTTGAAGAATAGATCAACTTCAACTCCTGGCCATTGGATTACAAAGTTATACAGACTCTGACACACCTCGTAGCGGTAGCACAAGTGGCTGTTTGTGTGACACATTTGTATGACAAGGGTTCAATGGTTCCAATCTGGAGTAAAAAGGGTACAAAAATGTGTGAAGGTTTAATACTTGTGTCTAGTTACGATATGATGGGCTGTATACAACGACATGTACAATTTTACTAAATAAGATACATGTATATTCAATATATTCCGATACCGATGTATATAATGTTGAAGTTTTTCTAGAAATTGAAATTCCTAAATTGTTATTAATAATTATGATTCTGCTAATACAATCTCAGCTTAGATGGTGATGATACATGCCTAAGAATTCACAAGGCTTACAAAATGATGGCTAATTAATCACTTATTCAATGTAAAAAGAAACAATAAACATTTTAAGCTTTCTCAATGCATGCTAGGAATTGAATGACAACACATCTTTACAAATTTGGTGCACCATGAGGCCTATGCCTGTGTACTTCAAATGATTTGCATGCTATGGGATTTGTCACCAGATTCCCAAAATGCACTTTGCAATGCAATAGGTTATTAACAGTCACATCCTTACCGGTCAATAAATGACTTGGTGGCATCCTTTGGTGGCATCCTTTGGTGGCATCCTTTGGTGGCATCCTTTGGTGGCATCCTGTAGTGGCATCCTGTAGTGGCATCCTGTAGTGGCATGACTATAGAGTTGCCTTTTGCCCTTCAACCGCCTTAACTCTGATGGTGAAGATGGAAGGAACAAGGTTGCGCCTCACTGCAAACTCACAGTCTGGACTATCTGTGGACAGTAACATAATTGAATAAGAAATATTTTCAGTGACGAATGAATGACTTAAATTTTTTTTTACTATTTTAAATATTTTAGCCACACAAACGGAAGTCTCCAATTTTTGTAAACATTTTTTGTGTTCAAGTCATTTTTAATATTGAGGCGGGAAAAGTATTACAATAAGTCCACATTTATTATGACTCTAATTAAACAAGAGAAACTTGTGTTCATATTGGTTATTTTATACATTCGGGAGTATTTTGTGTTTTACAAATTATTTACGGGTAGCCGGGTATCCGGTTCCTGAAATATAAACCAAAAACACACCTAGCCTTAAGTAATATTAGTTTTCCACACTTAATCTGCCCATGTTCCTGGTTTCCCATTTCTCTTTTTTTCTGTGGGGGGGGGGGGGGGCGGCATGGATTCATCAAAAATTTATAAATAATTGTTTGAGTGCAGAAAAACTTACATGATGTTCATCATCCTGACCCTTAGTGTAAACTAGTGTAGATGGTTGACCATGATGTCATAGCAAGCATGATCAACCGTTGATCTGAAATATAAACATATCATGTATAAACAAAATTACATGTTTTCAAAGAGGGATGAAGAATAATAGGTCATGCTAACAAAACACACATAAGTTAGCAACCCCTCATGTTATTATCAGGATGATAGATTGATTTAACTTCAGAAAAAATTATGCAACTTCAGAAAAATGCCTTTTAGTTTAAGTTATAGAATAGAATACATGTGACCTCTTCCTTCCTCCATGATGTGACATTTTCATTATCTCAGTAAAGGGGTGATTGTTTCAGGCCTACTTTAGCTTGAGTAAGAAAAGTGCCAGACTGCAGTGCAGCAACCACCACACAAGTCACAAGACCGACACAAAATACTGACACCTAGTACTACTACTACTAGACTAGCCAAGTTTCCTACTACTCTAGTAACGTTAGTAGTACTGTAACGTGTGTGTGTGTTTTGTAGGGCTGTGCGTTTTCGGATATTTTTGGAACCGGATACCCGAAATCAGGAAACTTCGGATACCCGGATACCCGGATACCCGTTTTCATTTTTGTTGAAAACATGCCTCCGGTAGTGTACAAATACATGTACTGTAAATGGTAACAAATTGACTTTTACAATACAAAGGATACCATACTTAAATTCTCTTTCTTACTCCATGCTTAAATCGATCTTTTCTTTATTGGAGTGCAATCTCTTGAATTTAAAGATAATTGTCTGTAACAGTATAAACATTTCATTGTTCAAGAGTCACAGATTTCTTTTCGCACCGCTCAAATGTTAAGTCTGAATTTTAAAAAGTCGTTTGCGGGTTATTGGAATCGAAAAATGGAACCGGGTAATGACCGTTTCGGTCTGGTATCCGGATACCCGGCACAGCCCTAGTGTTTTGTTAATAAAACAGCGAACTTATCATGTCCACATATCATGAAGACATGATGACCCCTCCATCCATTGCACAGAACAATGACAAATGGGTTGCATACAATAGCTAGATTACACATACACTCAACCACACTGCACACATACACATTTATTTACATGGCCACACAACATGACCTGCTGCACACACTATGTTAACGTTAAAATGGTTTTGTATAGTCATTATCTGTATACTTAATACTATAAAACGAACATACATGTATAATAAAATGTGAAAGTTTACATACCTTCAAATGAAACAAAGTAATGAAGACCCCTTCCATTAATTGTGAAATGATTCTCCAACGATCATTGGGACGAAAACGACATCGTATCGTATAGTTAAAAATGGCGGTTGGAAAAATGTGACCTGCGTGACGTATTTCTTTTCGTCCAATCAAAATGGCTGATTTGCTGACATGACGTCACCAATAAGAAAATTGACACAGAATTGGGTCAACAATATTTGGCCCGGCAAAAGGGTCAAAAGTTTGACCCGGAAGTTTTAAGAGTGTACCCAAGATGAATTTTTACTTGTTTGCGAAGAACGAGATAAATTTTCTAAAATGAAAGAAAAAATCCGTAACAACTCTAGCAAAGATACGGCTTTACCGACTAAAACAGAGATCAAAACCGCCGATGTAAATGTAGAAAAACAAATTCTTATAGAAACACTTTTAAGTTTAAAGTAGTCTTTACTATACAAAAATCGTATTATAATCCTTCGCAAGTAGTGGAGCGAGTAAAAACGACCGACAGACCTCCCCCGTACGCCCCAGCGGCGCAGGCGCTGTAATTCAAATTTTTAGTCGATATAATTTAATACAATGTTTATAATTTTTTCTAAATGTAAAAAAATTGTTTCTATATCTATTTTATTTATACGCGACAACTCGCTAAAATATAAATCGATGTAATGCGTGTCTAAAGCGAGTTGCGTTAAATATTCTTTTATATTTATTAAATCTCTAGCTTTAATTAATAAAAACATGGGAACTAATTTTTCTTGCACAAGTATAAATAATTGTTGTGCGGGAACTTTTTTTAAATAAAATTCTAAAAATAATAAATCGTGTGAATTATAAAACAACAATTTTAAATTCTCAACGAGCGTGAGTATACATCTTCGTAATTGTTCGCCCATATTAATATCGCTCTACAAAAACTTTTTAAAATTATTTAGGTTTTGTTGTTTTTTCAACCAACTCGATCATCACTAAATTAAACAAACGTCTAGCTTTTCCGTTTTTTCTCCTGAGGACGATCAGAGCATACTGATCGAAACGTCGAGTTGTACCTCCAGTTCTTTTCAGAACTAATTACTACTCAATTAGTCTTACTTAGCTTTTCCGTTTACCTGCTTAAAACTTTTTACTTTTAACGTCTTTGCGCAGTTCGTACATAAACTTATTAATGTTTTTGTACCTTTTTTACATTTTCTACACTCAACGGGTACACTTTTTCCACTTTTAATTTTAGACTGATGAAAAGCGCAATAGTTCACATTTGGTGAGCTAAGTATACAACATTTGTATGCTTTACCAACTATTAACCATTTGCAAGGAACGATTACTTTCGGTTTTAATTCCATATTCTTTTATTATTAAACTAGACAATATTTTTTCTTTTTTTCTTTTATAATTTTTTTTATAGCTTTCTTCGTTTTCTAAAAAACTTTCGTCTTTAATATAAGCGGAAAGCTTTCCCAGATTACCTACCGACGCAGCAATTTTTAACGGAAAGTTTTTAGCATGAGGAGCGTAAAATTGTATTTGTTTGTCTAAAGATGAAATTTTTAATAAAACGATAAATAAAGTCGTCGCGAATGTAGCCGAATAAGTTGGCTGTTGTTTTTTGTCGTATTGACCCAATTCTAAAGCTACGGTTTAAAGATTACCATTATCGCTATAAAAACTAATGTAATCTAATTTATGCATGTTGATGTCAATTTTTGTGCCTGCTTGCAACATTTTTTTAAGTTTTGAAAAATCTCTACTTTCAACTATATAAGGATATTTATACTCGTCATCTGGTAATTCAATTAATTTCGTGTCAACTGCTGTATTAATGCTCACGCTGTCAATTTCTCGTTTTTTTTCACCGCACATTTCAACTGTGCAAGTTTCGATATAAATTCGTTCATTTTTTACGTAAATAATTATTGGAACTTTACGTTTAATGTTACGAATCATTCTTTGTAAATGTTTTAAATTTACTATGAATTTAATTGGATTTTCACATTTAAATTCAAAAAAGTTTTCTCGGTTTAATACTATACCGATTAATATCCTTTCCGTTCTATCCATCTCGCGATAATAAAAACCATCGTGGTCTACTCTAAAAGTAGCCTTTGTTTGAATACCTGCTAAAATGTCGATTAACATTTTAAACGTAAAGCCCACTTTAATTTTCAAATAAAAATCATAATCCTTGTCTTTCTTGGCTTTTTTCGCAGTTACGACGCTCGTGTTATAATCTTCAAATTTTATATCACCCAACAAAATGGATTGTCTAGGCATATTTTTTACAACTGGCGTTATCATTTCATATTTTTTTTAACATTCTCCATACTCAGTTCTCAATATTAAACAAGATAATATTTTTTTGTTTTTTCAATTTTTTTCCCAATTTTTTTTCAATTTTTTTGCTAATATTTTTTAATAACCGAGTAAGATTTTAACACACACAACGCATCGCATCTCCTCATCCACCGCGCAACCGCGAGCCATCGTATGACGTCATCAAAAAATGATAACGTCATCATCAACCACAACCACTCACCCACTCACTCCCTCCTTTTTTTTTTAAATCATCATCAACCACGCCCATTTTTAGGTAACACCTTTTTAATTTTTTTTAAATCATTTTTTTAAAAGTGGGCCAGAACCCCCATCTACCATACTACTACATTTCACATGTTGATACGATATCTATTATGTCAAAAGTTTGTAATTTGAAACCCGTTATTCTTCCTTATTGACAAGTACAGCGGGTTATCACAGTATGCGATGTAAAGAAGAAGATAGCAGTAATATCCTTCTTTATAAGCCCGCAATATTTGTTGATCAAGTTTAGTATTTTATTTACCGAGCCACATGCCGAGAATCGACTAAAATAATCAAGTTCTGTTTGTGTTCAGCTTAAACTGCGAGCATGACTTCGACGAGCAAGTTTTCAGAGTTGTCAGCTGGGAGCGAAATGTTCTTCCGAAAGAAACATCCCGGCAAGAATGAGCAATTTTTGTTTCTTGCGGGAACACTGCTTGTTAACCTTTGCATCATGTCACTCGTGGTTGGCTTGACAGTGTTTTACGTTCGTACGGAACTACAGTCAGTCAAGGTAAGTGAAGGTGGACGCTTAATTATCAGATATTTCTCTTTTTGTATGGTAGATTCTCTCTGCCTTCAGCTGCATGGATTGTTTATTTATTTTCATGCACATATATCACATTTCTGGCGTGACCATGCACTCATAAGGAGTCATAGTTTCATCAGAGGCAGCACTACGAGGGAAATGGGTAAAATGCATCCCTCTACCTGCTTACACTCACCCTAATTAAAAAACAATAATAAATAAATAAATAAACAAAACAACAATTGTCCAAATTGTTTCAGGGTCAGGGGCGGTCATTGAGTTGGTATCTTGCATTGGTACCAAATATTGGGGGCTGGTTCGCCACGGAGTTCCATCTGTCATGATCCAGAGGTTAAAGAAATTCGTGTTTTGTAAATTTTGTTAATAATAAGTAATAATGTAATAATGTTCCTATTTAAATTCCCTTGTGTACCTTTATTTTGGCTAACTTAACTGGGGTGAGCACACATTCATTAGGTATGGGCGAGCAGTCACTTTTGTCGAAAAATCGATAATCGAAAGAAACCCTCCTAGGCAAAAATTTGTAGAATTTACACTAACTCAGTAGTGGATGTATTGCTGCACACATACTGTAATTGTTACATAGAATGACTAAAAAATAATACAGGGTTTTCCCCATGACGTTTTCATGTTTGTTTCACTATTTACAAGTATATTTGGGCCCTAATATTTTTTACAATTTTGTTGTGGGTGGGGGGTGGACGATGGGGAAGGGCGAGTGGAGACTTCATATCAGCACACATACTGTACAAATTATTCTAGTAACAGATGCTTTATTTACATCATTTACATGTAGCTCTCACTTACATCAATAACATCCACTCAACTTTAGTTACATAAAAGCTGTTCTACAACCAACCAGTGGCGCAGCAATCATCAACAGTGCTGCAATCTGTGTGTGTTTGCAAACTTGTGTGTGGCCTTCAATACACCCACACACTATGCTTTTCTTATGTGCACTGCAATACACTGGCACACTGTATAGTGTATGCAAACAGAATATTGTGTGAGATTTCACATGTAATCTGATCCGCCTTCAACTCCAGCACTCTGCTACATGTAGAGTGGGTCAAAGGTGACAAAGTCAAGAAGTGTCTGGTTTCTTGGTCGAGTGTTAAAGGGGCAGTGCCAAAAAAAGCAATTTCCGAAAACTGGAGTACATCAACTCCCTCCTATTAATGGAATTTTCATTGTACGCCAAACCAACACTTGATGTACTACTAACAACTGGACATTGGAATTCGCAGAGTCAATGGAATGCCGAGAATTCAGGATTCGCTATATAAGTGAGAATTGCCAAAATTCTCGTCCCTCATTTTTCACTTCCTGAGTTTCGGGGCGGAGGTCTGCAGAGTAACAGCGTGGGCGGAGAAGTTTCTCTGTGTGCCCACGTTGGGGAACGGCATACTGTTTTAGTTGCTGAACTTTGAGTTTTTTGTACGCCGTTCCTGCACGAATTAATTCGTGAAACCTCCAGTAAAGTTCGTCGCCGCAGAAACCATGCAGTAAGCTGTTAGTACTTACCAGCGCCAGTGGTTGTCTTCTTCTGGGAGTTTGCTCGCCGACGAGGCGAAGCTGAGGCTTCAGAGGGGCGTCGAACTTTACGCACACAGTGGCTCGTGGCTTGGGCACTGTGTGAATTCACCAGAGCAGGGGTCGACTGACCTTTTTTCGTCTGTACCGGTCGCGTGAAGCGACGACGGTACGAGGGAGAGGAACAACCGCTGCCTACCGAGAACTGTACCTGTTGCATTCCACCATTTTTCCCACCACATTTCGCGTGCTTTTGAGGAGATCAACAATCTACGGTAACCAATCATAAACATTGACTTTTGTTTCGACGAGTGACTTGAGGTATTTGAATAGTGGGTCTCCGACCCTAATTAGTAATTTTGCCTGGGCTGCTCGCCCCAGATCAAATCTTAATTTTTTCCTATCCAATTCTTATGCTATAACACAACTGGTCAATGGATTTTTGTTTCGTAATTATTTAATATTAAATTTGATTGAACATATTTGATGTTTGTATTTTTGCATGTCTGTTTGACTATTTTGTTACCCTAATTTTCCAGTGCGTGGGTTATTTTTAGGCCTCGAGCGTTTTCGGAATTTTTGGGCCGTAACACATCATTTAATTTGTTTTATTAAAAAAATAATAATAATAATGAACGCCAAATGACAAAATAATAATATAACATAATGGGCGGAGGTGGGTGCAATGTGCCCCCCGTGGTATTGTTACAAATCTTACCCTTTGCTTTTGACAGCCCTCTATTTCACTGTTAAATTTCTTGCTCATGATGCGATTTCTAGTACTCTAATTCCCTCAATTGTCCGCTATGAATATGCAATCCTCACAAGAACACTATTTTTGTTCATGCATAACCAGCGCCAACGCGCGCAATGCATAATGCAACACCAGCAGCGGCGTAGCCACGGGGGGGGGATGGGGGCACGTGCCCCCACACACATTTCCAGTGCCCACCCCAGGTGCCCCCACCCCCCACGAAAAATCCTCATAGTGCCCCCAAAACAGAAAAGAAAAACAATAGGGAAAAACCCATACCCCCTGGGACCCCCCCACCCCACTGAAAAAGTTCTGGACCAGCGAGAGCCTTCCGCGTGCCACACCCTCCCGCCAAGTGGCTTGAAGCCGTCCGGTGGACTTAGTCTATTTACATTCATCGGAGACTACCACTACACGCCGAACACGGTTCGTGGGTGAAGCACGGCCAAACAATCATCCCCAGTAAGCATTGTTCTTTTGAACACGGCCTTCTTTCTAAGTTGTCACTCACTTTACTTTCGTCAAATACTTTTCCTTATATTGCATAACCTGATTTCGCACACGTTCTCACCGTTAGACGCGGAAGGCAAGCTTCTCATTGGCCAAGACGCTAAACTAGGCCCAGATTCCTATATATACCCCGAGATTTCCTGATCTCGAGGAAGTGCGGTTCCGAATAATATCTGTCTCAACAGCCATATAGGTCTTTTCTAATAGCGTGACTTCTGACCAGATATACACAAGCAGTAGTGCGACTCGATCCATGGCAGTGCGATACCTAACTAACTTGCAGTGCGACGGTCCAGTGCCTCGTTCGTTGACCCAATGGTGGAGTGTGTCGATTGACCAATAAGCTAGCCTAGCTAGTGCGGCCTGATATGACGATATGATATGACTATGGCCCAGTCCAGACACTACGTGTAGTCTAGCCCTGGGAGTCCGCGTCGTCAAGACTGACCAGCCGTCTCTCGGCAGCAGTGCCCGTACTGTATACTGAGTTGACAAGCCGCACGAACAAACGATAGACTGTGTCCATTCCCTAAGTTGATACTCGTACACACTATTCGGAACACGTACATGTACAGTACAAGCATAAAGTCTGATGTAAACTATTGACATGTACCTGAATTACGCTACCACTCCGTTCATGCATATTATTATTGTTGAACTAATAGTGAGAATGTTGATAAACCAACTCCATTTGATTGTCACAAGAAAGTTTGTCAGCTCTTATAATTTTGTCGATCTAAAATAGTGGGAATGCAACAATATGATTTAAAAAATATATCCAGAACGAACACTTTGACTGATCACGCTTAAATTTTCTGACTTTTTCGAACTATTCTTTGGGACCCCGTATCCCCCAAATATACAATGTGTTCTTGATTGCCCGGCAACTGTTTATTTCGAACAGGTCCAATTAAATTTTCACTAAGTAAATACTACATGTTTGATACTGTAAGACATTAAATATGGGGAAAATGCTGTTTTTGACCAATAATAATAATAGTTAACTGTGACATATGGAAGCTCTTATGACATCCAATAGATTGCGTTCAAATTAACACAGCTTCGATGTTTAACCAAAAATAAAAATAAAAAAAAGATTTAAGAAAATATGGAGGGGGCCCAATGTGCCTCCGGATATGAGAACGAAAAAAAACCAGGACTGATATGGTTAAAAAGCCTCCATCAGGATTATAACAGTTTTACATCTCCATACAACGACAGGCTAAGTTGTTGTTCCATGAAGGGCGTCTGTCGTCGTTGGAGAAAGCATCTCTGCATCAAGACAACACGAAGACTGAAGAGCCATCTTGGAAGAATGTCCTAACGCGAAAACGGAGGGACCTAGACAGTCCGACTATGAATGTTACATTCCTGTCTAGTCCAGATAATGGCTATAACGGTATGGAATCTGAATAGTTATTGTTACGGTATAATGTTAACAGTATTCGTTCTTTTGAAGCCAGATAACTGAATGATTTCACTTCATCAAGAATTTCGTAATGTCTATTTCGTGCATGTAGTGCAATCAGCTTGCTAATGGGTCCTGGTATGTATAAATATGTATAAATAATCGTTTAGACGAGCAACAGCGCCGCCTTTTTGGTGTTATTTAAAAAACGTTTGGCCAATATTTGGGTGATTTTGTCCACTGAAGTGATGAGTTTGCGATTTATAGACGTACTATAGATGACCATTTGTTATCCCCAGTTTGGTAGGCTTTTCCGTATTCGAGACAAATTGGTTCGGAGAAAGTGACTTTTTACAATACTTTACTGTGGGGTTTTCTTATGACACAGCTCTCTCAAAAGTTTGTCATTTATTGATTGCACCTGATTGCAAGCACTTTTCTATAATTTGTATTACTTCCCCTAATTTCCCTACGTTTTTGGCTCTCTGTATGTGAGAAGTGGACATCACATTATCGTGATGTTTATCTGCATAAAAAAACTGAAATAAAAAAATAATAAAAAAATAAAAAATTATACTATTATTATTACCACAGTAGAAGGGAGTATTTCAGGCGACGCTGTATAGTATACCGGTATGTATTAATAACGGACGAATACGGGAAGTTGAAACTTGGTCTCAAGTCTAGTAGCAGCTAAAGATGCGCTCTGTCCGCTATGCCAGCAATTGTGGGTTCAAATGTCAGTTAAAATGTAGAAAAGCACGACGATACAAAATGAACTGGAGGTATAATAATTAAGACTTCACATATTTGCTGGGAGTATATTGCTTTGTGTTTGTGCCTCTTCCCTAAAATGCTTCAACGCGCGGGAGGCTTAGCCCAAAAATAAAATAAAGCGTCCTACACTTCGGTCCACAGATCTACAGCAGAATAGCAATTGCAATCCATGCAGTAGCCGGGATGGTAGGGACGGCAGGGACGGAAGAGATGGCATCCCTGGAGTTCCCGGTGTAGCTGGTCCACCAGGAGAGAAGGTAAACATCATTTATAAGCATAATAACATCAAGAAATTCTGTATAAAAGACACTGGCTTCTTTTGGTTTAAAAAATCATTATCTGTATTTCAGAAAACTACAGATATTGCATGTTTAAAAACCAGCATGTAGAACTTATGTCCAATGTCATGAATCTGCCATTCTAAACGTCGCCCGTCGACCGTCGCCTTCAATGTGATTGCTCAATTGACATTCGTTGTATTTTTTGTAATGAAACAGAAGCATCAAATAAAATTTGCAAAAAATAATAGTCTTCCTTCCAAGTTCCTATGTGAATTTTCCAATATTCGTAGCAAAATGGAACAGAGATATGTTTGTTTTTGAAATTGTGATTTTGATGTGATTTTGTCTCCAGGAAAGTAATTGTTAGTGAAACTTATTATCTATTTAGTATTGTAGATACAGTTTTTGGATAGTTTTCATTAACATATTTGTAACAGTTGTTTTGGCCCCTTTCGCTTTGATTTCAGTAGAGGGTGATGTGAACACTGAGTTAGAAACGTGAAGTAAACGTGAAGTAAATATTTTGCTTTCCCTATGACACTGAAAGGAACATGAACAGAAATCATTTGACACTAATACATTTGAAAGTAACCCACAAAAAATGCATGTAATGCATGTAATGCATGTACTGAGTGTATTACCATGTACGAATAGTGCATTTTTCAATAGACATGCCATGTATAATTGCTCATTGCTCAGAAACTGTTAGAATGCCCATCACCAAATTTACAGGGAAACTTGTTTACATCATACGGTACCTCTGACATGACTTAGAGGGATTATCTATATATATATATATATATATATATATATATATATATATATATATATATATATATATATATATATATATATATATATATATATATATATATATATATATATATATATATATATATATGTATATATTTATATATATATGTATATATATATGTATATATATATATATGTATATATATGTATATATATATATGTATATATATATGTATATATATATATATATATGTATATAAATATGTATATATGTATATGTATATATATATATATATATATATATATATATATATATATATATATATGTGTTGGTGGACCGCCCACCAACATAGGGGCTTGTTAGCTCAGTTGGTAGAGCGCTCGTACGGTAATCGAGAGGTCGCGGGTTCGAGTCCGGCATCAGCCAATTTTTCTTTGCTCGCTACCCGATATATACCTCGCTACCCTATATATATATATATATATATATATATATATATATATTACTCAACTTTGAACTTTATAATCTGTGATAACTTTTTTGTGGTTGATTTTAAGAGATTTATAGGGCTTGTAAAAAGCTTCAAAATGACATCAGAACCGGCTCTCTAGGTGCTACACTTTCTGAGATGTGGGCATTTTAATTCGTGAGATATCGCTAATTAGCTCAAAGTTCGTTAGCGTGTATCTCACTAAGACCTAGAGCAAAATTGTTTCCATTTCTGGCCGTTTCTCATGGGTTCCAATCATTCCCTAAAATTTGAAAACAAATCTGAGAGGTCAAGGGAAATTCTTGTTTGATTTGACATGGAATGACCCAAATTACCAATTTATTTCAGGTCTATTGGGCATGAGTGAACATGTTATACGAGCATTTCAAGACAATAATGTTATTATTTGATTTCACATCATGCACATAAAATTATAATGTTCTTAGATTGCGTTGTGTATATTTTCAGAGAGAACTGCATGGACATATTTTTAACTCGGTGTTCACATCACCCTCTACTGAAAGCAAAACGACAAGAGCCAAAACAACTGTTACAAATATGTTAATGAAAACTATCCAAAAACTGTATCTACAATACTAAATATTACTAACAATTACTTTCCTGGAGACAAAATCACATCATAATCAGAATTTCAAAAACAAACATATCTCTGTTCCATTTTGCTACGAATATTGGAAAATTCACATAGGAACTTGGAAGGAAGACTATTATTTTTTGCAAATTATATTTGATGCTTCTGTTTCATTACAAAAAATACAACGAATGTCAATTGAGCAATCACATTGAAGGCGACGGGCGACGGTCGACGGGCGACGGGCGACGGGCGACAGACAACAGTCGACGGGCGACGTTTAGAATGGCAGATATGGAATTCCATACATGAAGGTTAAGAGAAAAGATTGAAAGTCATGAGAATTATGGTGTTCTATAATGAACACATCTGCGGCGCCTTTTTTTTTTCTACGCGGCGACTTTTTTTTACGCGGCGACTTTTTGTTTTTGGACGGCGACGTTAAAAAAAAATATTAAAAAAAAGTCGCCGTCCAAAAACAAAAAGTCGCCGCGTAAAAAAAAAAATCGCCGTCCAAAAAAAAAAAGTCGCCGCGTAAAAAAAAAGTCGCCGTCCAAAAAAAAAAAGTCGCCGTCCAAAAACAAAAAGTCGCCGTCCAAAAACAAAAAGTCGCCGCCCAAAAACAAAAAGTCGCCGCCCAAAAACAAAAAGTCGCCGCGTAAAAAAAAAAAGTCGCCGCGTAGAAAAAAAAAGGCGCCGCGTAGGTGCCCATTATAGAACACCATAGAGAATACTAGTTTGGAAATTTGTGCACCCACTCTGTCGTGAATAATTTGTATCAGAATTGGCAAACACTAACATTAGACAACACGAAATGAAGAAGACAATAATAATATGAAAACAAAACAGGTAAACATTTTCCCAGAAAAGTTTCCGACGTACCCAGAATTTTGTTCCTGTAATTTTCACCCACGAGGTTTAAGAGTGTGCACAAAATGTTATTAACCTAACTTGATTGTTTTAAAAAGTAAAAGAAATAAAAAAGTTCCTCGCGCGCTCTTTACCATATCATGGGCGGATCCAGAACATTTTTAGGGGAGGGGGCTGAGAATCAAAAACAATTATTTTTCAGTACTACAAAAATTACAATGAAATAATCAAAGGGAGAGAAAAACAAAGCACAGTGAGGGAATTAGAGTGCGTTTTCCCGTCCCCTCCCCCTCTCTCTCTCTTTCTCTCACTATTTTTTTTAATTTTTATTTATTATTATTATTTTTTTTAAACGATTTTAGGGGGACTACAGCCCCCTTAGCTCCCCCTCCCGGATAAAAAACCTCAGGATCGTGGCAACATATTTATTGAAAAGAGCAAGTTGGAAACTGACAAATGTACTTGAGGACGGATGAAATCCAACTTAGCCAGTGAGTCTGCACTACTGCACTCTACTGTATTAGTTCAATCCCGCTTCGCGTGCCTAATAACACGTAGCGGTCGACGTTCATAGCCGGTTATTGTCGCCGATAATGCGTGACTTTTATGAATGGATGTTAGTGCACCACATATGATCACGTGGTATCCAATAGGTTTGTCTTAACTGTCCTGGGAATTTATTAATGCAAAAAACAAAACATAATGCAAATGATATAAATGCATTGTTCAATTGATACAAAACCTATGCAAGACCTATATCAAATTGAACGCATTTTCTTCATTCCTTTGTAGGGCGATGCTGGTACTGAAGGACCACGTGGTTTGACTGGGCCTCCAGGTCTAAAGGGAGACATGGGTGACTCCAACTCATTAACTGGTATTACAAACATTTCAGCAAGTTACAGTTGAGAATCAAAAAGTCATGGGCAGATCTAGGGTGTGTGTAAAGGGGGCATGCATGTGACTTTGTTTTTCGTCGTGCATGTTAATTTACCATACGTGTTTTGTGTGCGCCCTCTTTGTTTGGCAGTGTGTACACTTTTGTTTACGTGGCACCCCCTTTTTAAAGACCCTGGACCCGCCCCTGCACCCGCCCCTGCAAAACAAGTCATTTAGAGTATAATAATTATACAACATAGTTTAAGGTATTAGACGTTGACATATGCCATTGTTGAAGTTAGCTACACAAAATGGTTACCATGCAAATGCTGTGTCGTACAGAAACGACCTCATGACCTTTCATGCGTCAATAGTGCTTTTTGGAGGGGAGGCGCAAATAATTAGTTATAACAGTAAACTAGTTACTGGCACGTGATGTGTGTGTCATCAATCAAATGACAATTATATCTGTGTGTGAATATAGACATATTATATAACGTGGCTAAAATGAATAAAACGAAAAACAAAATGAAAGTCTTCGGACAAAACAGCATAGCCACAACACAATTAATAACGTCAAAATACACAATACACGGGGGGGGGGGGGTCTGAGGTAATCAGAATAAGCGACGATTACTAATTATGCATTCCGTCATTGAGAATAATATCGTTACTTTTACTCTACAGGGGGACCAACGTACATCCGATGGGGACGAACCACTTGCCCGAATCGTACAGGAACAGAATTCGTGTATGAAGGTGAGCCTATAATTAACCTATATATATACTATAAACGTAATGCTACACAAGTAAGTCTATATACTACCTTTGCTTATTGAAAGCAGCCTTTGATGGGCATGATTTGTTTGCAAAATTCACAAATATGGAAAGTGTACTAAAACATGGTGAATAAAGCCCCCTGAACAATTAATTTGTCATATAATAATAAGCAATATCTAGTTTTCCCCTCATAGTGGTATTTATAGTGGTGCTGGAAAGGGCAAATATAAAAACGTACATAGAATAACTAGGCTAAATTATGTTTATATTTTAACTTATTTCCAGGTTACGCGGCCGGTGCGCATTATAGACACACAGGAGGAAGTATTGATCACATTTGTCTCCCCACTGATCCAGACTGGGCTTCTTCTTTCAGCGATGACAATTCAGGCTCCTTCCTTTACGGAATCGAGTACCAAGTATCGTTTGACCCCTTTTCTCACGAGAATTCTGAGGTCATTCATAATCGGGACGTGCCGTGCGCGGTTTGTCGCCTCGTCGATCGCGGTACTCAGTTTCTATTTCCCGCCAAGAATGGTTGCCCGGACAAATGGACTGAGGAGTACAAAGGATTCCTCATGTCTGGACACCACAATCATAAGCGCACTAAGGCTGTGTGCGTGGATAAGGCACCAGAGGCTATTAATGGCAGTCAAAATATTGAAAATGGGGCGCGCCTTTTCATTGTAGAAGGGCAATGCGGGTCACTTCTGTGCCCACCGTATGTTAACGGTCGTGAAATAGTATGTACAGTCTGTAGCATTTAAGCTATACTGAGACGAGAACATTAATTGGGGCGAAATGTTCTGGGAATCCTTTAATAATAATGATAAAGAAACCCTCGTGTGAAAATCTGGTCTCTGGATTGCTGTAAAGCAATTCTTGCATTATGCCTCAAACCCCATTAATGTAACCTGCAGTGTGGTGTTGCTGTTTGCACACGAGTAACATTATGTAATGTTTCTTTCACCTTTCTCAATAGATAAATACAAAACATTCACACAGACTGCCGCATCAGAAAGGTTATGATGGTCATTGTATTCTGAGCACAATTTTAATATTCACACGTTGGTCTCTATATGGATCGTGAGAGTTTGCGATAAGACGGAACTTCTGGCTTGATCATGTGCCGCGATTTAGCTTTTTTTTTTAATATAAATATTTTTTTGGGCAGGTGTTCGCAGCTAGAAAAGTATTTATTTTTTTCGGGGAGGGGGTGGTGGAGGGGAATCACAGTATTTTGTAGACTTGCATTGTTAATGTTTGTCTCCGTTGTAGCCCCCATCACCTTCAGTGGTTTTTGTGGTCTTGTGACATGTAACATTCAACAACAACAACAAAAGAAAAAGAAAAAAAGGGAAATTAAATAAGCCCCTTCTCCCTGCCTTAGCCTCTTTGTTCACAAATGTGTACAGTTTAAGTCCAGATCCGTCACTCCTTCCAGTCCTTCCAATGCAGGAATCCAAAACAAAATGCCGCCGCTGTGAGAATTGCTTAATATTATTTGCAGGCATTGTCATATATGTTTATTTTGAGGTTTTGTCGAACGTTTTCTTGCTTATTTTATAACTATTTAAATAATGCTATGAATGTTAATAATTTATAACACTTTTAAAACTACAGTGTTTATTTTTTGTTTGGAAACATTTATTTCATGCCGACATGTACACAACAATACAGCAATAGTAATTGCTTCACAAATGTTACGTGTCGAAAGAGAAATAAGCTAATATTTTGTCAACATGTAGGAAAATAAATGAAGCATAATGCTTTTGTACTTTTCCCTATTGGACAGAAACAAACTTAAACAGGACATGAGACGATAGACAAAGATATGATGACAGCAGACACCTGATTAATTAAACATTTAAACGATGAAATTAAAACAATTACTTTTTACAAATACTTACCAAAGGTACCTAATTTACATGGAAACGTATAATTATACTAACAGGTTGCTTTAAATCTATATTACTAATTAAACATTTAAACGATGAAATTATTAAAAACAATCACTTTTTACAAATACTTATCCAAAGGAACCTAATTTACATGGAAACGTATATACTAACAGGTTGCTTTAAATCTATATTACTAATTAAACATATAAACGATGAAATTAAAACAATTACTTTTTACAAATACTTATCCAAAGGTACCTAATTTACATGGAAACGTATATACTAACAGGTTGCTTTAAATCTATATTACTAATTAAACATTTAAACGATGAAATTATTAAAAACAATCACTTTTTACAAATACTTATCCAAAGGAACCTAATTTACATGGAAACGTATATACTAACAGGTTGCTTTAAATCTATATTACTAATTAAACATTTCAAAAGTTAACCAATCACTTTTAGAAATACATATCGAAAAAGTAGCTTTTAATTTTTTTTGAAATTGTATCTAATGTAACAGGTTGCTTTGAAGTTGTATTAAGACTATTCCAATATAAAATACTACGTTTTGCAAGACCTTTTCTTGTTTAACTTTAAAAAAAAAGTTTCATTGTTATTAACATAAAAACAGCCCTCAGTGCACTGCGAGTGCCATGGAAATGTACAGATGAAACCAGAGTTAACATAATATTATTAAAACTGGCAATAACCACAAGTTATACATAAATTTACCCAAGTTCAGATGGTACATTTCATTAAATTTAAGCATTCTAAGTTCTACAAACAACGGAGCTGAATGTGCTAGATAGCTGGCTTTAGAAATGTACGTGGCCCCAAGATAATATCACATGATTTAAATATGACATGATAAAAGTTTGTTTTAAGGAGATTAATAGACAATTGATTGGCTAGAAGCTAATTACTAATAAATCAATCAGTTCTATATTGAGGTTTTGTATAGCAATATCGATATTGTGATGATTATATAAAAGGATTGTGTCATCTGCAAACAAGCAAAATGAGATCATATTAGAAGAATTTGCAAATATCATTCATATAAATAATGAATAACAGCGGACCTAATATAGAACCTTGTGGAACTCCACAAGAAATACTTACATTTATCAAAAGAGTGTTTAGAATTAGGGCCTATATGATACAAATTGTGTTCTTTGTATTAAGTAGCTCCTAAACCAGTTCAAGGCCAATTCACGGACTCCAATATGCTCTAACTTACGAATAAGAATGTCACGATTTACAGTAAATCAACCTTTTAAGAGTTACATTCAACTCAAAAATTCAATTCAACTCAAATAAAGTGTTGAATTAACACGGAGTCAAGTTAAGTCTAATTTTATCAATGTTAATTCAATACTTTTAAAAGTTAAATCCAACTTGATAAAGAGTTGTCACTGACCGAACTCTTTAAAATGTTGATTCAATACTTCAGTTTAAGAGATTAATAATTTTTACGTAGTTTTATTAAGTTACACATTTTCAATGATTGCGTGTTTCGCAAACAAAGAATCACCAAATTTTAGTATAATTGCGCCCTCTTATTTAACATTTAACTGATCGTTATGTGAGGTCTTGTTACATATTTGACTCTAGAAAATATCAAAGTTTGGTGACCGTACGGCCGGTACGGTGGATGAATATTACAGACGATATAGGCTGGGACAAACACTTAGTTTTAACCAATATGGCAAATAGTGACATATATATGACTTTTGTTAACCTCAATGATAGATCTGATGTCCACTAAGTCAAGTTTCATGAGAACCAGCTGACTGAAAATGCAGAGATACACTTTGTGATTTCCAGCCCCAGGTCTTAAAACATAAAATCTCCCGAGGGCCAGACAGTGTTATAACCTAGGCCTGTACAAGGCGTTTGTTTATGGTATAACAAAAAGTGAGGACATTATTATTATACATTTCTGGTAATGAAACCAAGGATCCCTCAAAAGCACACTGAAGCACTGTAGCTCAGAAGTCTGAGGTAACCTGTAAACAAAGGCGCTTGCTATGTGAACCAGGTTAAACCCCCTACTCTTCCACGATAAGTGTTCTAGGTTTTTTTTAACGTGCATTAGGGCCTACCTAAATAATCTTGTACACGGGACATAGAGCTTTACGTTCCATCCGAAGGACGAAGTAATTATAGTTAAAACCCTCCGACGAGGGACCTACCCACGACTTTATTCGAACGTGGCACCTCTCCACTTTCCAGTGGCACCCCTATCCCCTAGGGAATTAATTATATTAAAATTGTTATCTCTGCATTCCCCATTGATTTTTTTACATCCAAATGACTTCCACACATACCCTGCTATTGTCTAGAATTATTTTCAACCCCCAGATGACAAGACGTTGGCATAACCCCTCCTCTTTTCAGTGGCACCCTAATTTACCTACTGTAAAAAACAGTAGGGCTCACGCGCCGCAGGTTGTAATTATATTAAAAATTGTTCTCTGCATTCCCCATTGACTTTTTACATCCAAATGACTTCCCCACATGCCCTGCTATTGTCTAGTATTATTTTCAACCCCAGATGACACACAACGGCTGTGTAGTGTATCTCTCTCCTGTATGACCTTGCAAACAGTAAATAGCCGTATACTTTATCTCTCCAGCTTGTAACGCAACCCAGACACTCTGTC
This sequence comes from Zoroaster sp. YZ-2022, assembly GCA_029582265.1. Classification (NCBI taxonomy): domain Eukaryota; kingdom Metazoa; phylum Echinodermata; class Asteroidea; order Forcipulatida; family Zoroasteridae; genus Zoroaster; species Zoroaster sp. YZ-2022. The sequence goes on along the minus strand of CM055834.1, from coordinate 4,851,934 downwards.
TGGGGGGGTGGGAGGATTATGCCTGGCACTGGCTGTCGCAAGACATCAAACAACACAGCCAGATGCTGAACAGATGGTTCCACTTATCAGAGGGTTAGATCTGGGTAGGTCTTTATGTGTACACAATGAATGGTTGATTTTGTGCACAGACATGTGGCAGCAATTACTTTTCAAGCCCAGAAAAAAAACTACACAGCTCTGGGAACTGACACCCCTTCTAAGATATGTGGAATGGTCCACTTTAGGATATCAATGACTCCCAGCCATCTGTGGGTTTTTTTCTGGGAAAAACAATGAAATAAATAACTTCTGCCACTCGCGAGTGGCGCGCTATCTCGTCGGAGGGTTGTATTTGAACCCACATTCTGTCAACACCAGAACTTGAGTCCGATGCACAAGACCGTTCGGCCACGAACAATGGGTCCTCAATTGGCGGTTATTTGTTGTAAATGTCCTCAGTTTAAAAACTTGTACAAATCAAATGGGAGATGCCTAAACAAATGTATTCCAACATCAAAGGGAACTAAAGTGGGGAACAATAGGAGGTCCTTGCTTTACATCATAAACAAACATATACAGGGTGGCAGGGAATACGAAGGGTGCGTTAGCACCCCCTCCCCCAAACACCACTGAGGTCCACTTTTTCTCATCAAGTGATTTATACAAGCAGTTAAAAAATGGCGATTACAAAGGGACGTTGCATCCTGGCACACCAGTACCATCCAGGGAAAAACTTACCTCCTAGATATCTGGGAAAATCGGAGTATAAAGTCTTCTCTCTAACTCGAAAATGCATTGTTTTGAACTAAGAAAGTTTTGCTTGGTTGGTAGATGTTGCTTTCGAAGGTGCTAATTGGGAGGTAGGAGGGGATGACTTGGGATTTGACTTGAGTCTTCACTACATTGACTTGTGAGTTGTGAGTTAGGTTTGTATTATAGGCCTATATACAATAGAAATAAATATAATTCATGCGCAGAGCTGTTTATCATAATGTGTATGTTCTCAAATCCTTCTGAAAAAAAAACCCCAATGATTTGAGGCCCATTCATTTCAGGGTTTGTGTAAAAATGGTCCAGTATCATGACCCAGTGGTCCTTGATTTCCAACTTTGAGTATTTTGGATAAACTAGGCCAGGGCCGTAGCGAGTGGGAGTTGGGTGGGGGTGGGGTGTGACCAGCGGCGGCACCAGACCTGTTAAACTGGGGGAAAGAGGGGGGGGGGCAAGCTTAATTTTAAGGGGGGGGGGCAAGCATTACATATGGATTCCTTTGGGGAACTAAGCCATTGGGCAGGCTTTCATGTGCCATTCCTATGAGGAACAGTATCGAAAAACATTGAAAAACGGGTTCTTTTTTGCATCTATCGCCACCACGACATTATTCAACGGAGTATACCTTAGATCTTGCTACATTATGACCCAAACATTGCATTCTTTCAGAAAATGAGAAAAAAAACTGAACACAAAATTTATTTTCCCTCGTGTAATTTATGTTAAATCTTGCATTTTTAGTCAAAAATTTACCCGTTTCGTGTGTAAATGCGCGTTTAGAGAAAAACTGGTCCAATAACATTATCATAACTTTAAATAGTGCCACCTGGGAGCTTAGATCTATTGAGTCATTTCTCTCTGGCTTGTCAGCTTTCTAACAATATAACCTCTGTTTTGATTGGTTGAGGTTTAGGCTCGCGTATGTTCGCTTAACAAGAATTGTGCATCTGAAATCCAATGAAATTTAGCGTTGCTCATGGCTCGGCGCGCAGGGCATTGCACGTACACACACACGTGTACTGGACTGCACTACGTGCATGCAGCGTGGGTTTTGTCTTGTAAGTGTTAGTGTGATCAACATTGTCGATTCTTCTGTATTTGTTGCCAAATTGTGAGTAGGTTTCTTACATTTATTTTATAGTTTTACGATAAACATATAAGCACTCTTCAATAGTGATGTTATAGCAATCAGCTGCATGCCTTCCTGTGAAATACCATAAGTGGACCATGGAGTGGACACTCACAGTGCCGTACAATAGGCCTACCTATTAGCAATAATGGACTGGCCTAACACCCCCAAGTAGTGTTCATGCGTTTTGCACGTACGTACGACTGTCATTAAGGTCTTGGCCAATGAAAAGCTCTGCTTTGCTGACTCCGCCCCAAGCTCCAACCCCCTCCGACCGTCGATGTCTATAGAATTTCACAATGAGTCCGGTAGCCGATTGTTCAATTTCATTTCACTCGTGGATTTGCAACAATGGAGATTAACAACACACTGCCTAAGTACTTCAATGGTTGTCTGATCTGACACTAAGAACTATTATGTATCAGTGACGGATCCGAGGGGCGTTTTTGAAACAGTTCCCATAAGGTACAAATCTTGTGGTTTCCGTCCCTTCCAAGCCTCCCACATTACTAAGAACCATGAAAGATAAGATAAAATGTACATCTTGGCACTTACAATTTAAACATTTTGTTAATAATATTCATGCATACCCGTACAGAAGGGGGTAGAAAAGTTTGAAATATAGCCTATATTGAAACTGGTGGGATTTTAAGTGGCGGCTTTTTCAATATTTCTTTTTCGATTTTCGTTTTGAAAAAAGGAATCTGAACTTCGACTATTGTGGGAATTTGGGGGTGCGTACGCATGCCCGGTACCCCTGCGGGTAGGCCTAAGTTTATTTAAATATATAATAGCACGATTACTTGTTGTCTATTCCGTAGGCCTACGTCTTATTCTTATTCTATTCTCTTCTTCCAGTCGGCCAGTCCTCATAGTCATAATGAATTTGGTATGATGTATATTTTTATCTGCTATTATTAGACGCAGTTTTGTCTAATTGCTATCAGTGTAATTATTATTACGATGCCATCCCAGAAAGGATCAATTATTTTGTTTGTAATTATTTGTAAATTCCCGTTTACGTGTATCTATGTATGTGGAACCTTGAATTTTTTTCTGAAAATAAAAATAAATTATAATTAAACAGCCTGTAATAAAAAAGTCAGATAACAATCAAAAGCATTTTCGTGGTAGCCTATACCTGCCAATATCCCGATTAATTATTTCTCGTACTCTTCTCCTTAACTTGATCGCGTTTCTTCTGAGATAATGCTGAACGATGTCTTCTTCTGGGTTGGAGTTTTGAATAAAGTAATCCACAGCCAGACCCCATTGTGAAATTCTATAGACGTCGACGGTTGGAGCTTGGGGCGGAGTCAGCAAAGCAGAGCTTTCATTGGCCAAGACCTTAATGACAGTCGTACGTACGTGCAAAACGCATGAACACTACTAAGTCTACACAGAGCAGCCAGAGAGCTGTTATCTTTTATCTCCAAGGCCATTCCACTGTGCATTTTTGGCCTGTTTGCATGAGGTCCTTTTGACCAGAAAGGATTTGATATGATCTTTAATGTAATTTTGTACTGCTGAAAAAGCATTGACTTACCATCGGGGAAACAATTGGAGGGGGGCACATTGGGGGCAAAGAAAGTAACCTGGGGGAGGGCATTTGCCCCCCCCCCCCTTCCCCCCGTAGCGCCGCCGCTGGGTGTTACACCGCCAATAGTTTTTCTCAATCTGCATTTAGAGCTTCAGTCGGCAAATGAAGCATCAAAGGTACTAGAACAAGGGTTGGTCCAGAATAATTTTTTTGGTCATATTAGTGTTGTGTCGGTAAATTTACCCGTAAAAATGTTTGCTCCCACTCTAAAAATCCTGGCTACGCCACTGATGTCAATCAGGAATTTGGCTTCCACATCCCCCAAAGAAAATGCCTTCGCTACGCCCCTGCACAAGGCCCTGAAAAAAGTAGTCCCTTTTTCCCCAAAAAATGGCCGCTTTTCAGTGTGGGCATTTTCACTACTGTAGAGGATGGTTTCCATTGGGATGAGAATAACTTGATGGGCCTGTGAACTATCTACATTAAACTGAGAATAAAAAATAAACATTTAGACATAAATCAATATTTTGTCTTTCAGTTTATTTATTTATTTATTTATTTATTTTAAGGATTTCTAAGCATTTTAATGACTTTTGAATATTTTGTATTTAACACTGGTTACTATGGGAGTTTATTTTCTTGGAGTTCCCAATTAGATACTAACCTATTGGCCCTGTCCATGACCATATGACGGCGCCATCACATATGATACAGGAGTTCGCGGAGGGTATTTTGTATTGTAAGCATTGAGCGCCATTTTATATGTACGGCCATCAGTGACCAAATATTTGAAACATGGTTAGCAAGAAATTCTGCCCACAATTAAACATTTTGCACCGGAGGTATTTAAGAGGAATATATCTTGGTAAAGTATGGTGATGTTATCAGTGTTTTTCACTAATTACAGTATTTAAAACAAACATTGAATTTCCGGTTTTATTTTGCACTGGCAGCCGCCCATAGTTTGGCAACCGTAACTATGGCTGTGACGTAGAAAGTTAGTATATCACTGGTTAACCGTTCACGTGCGCTACTGGCTCCATTCTAGTATTAACGGTTACCAGGGAAAGGTTTTCACTTTGAAATTTTCTAACAAAATGGCCGCTTAGATCGCCTTTTTTCAGGTAGAAAAACTCTTCATACACTCACTGGCCAAAAGTATTGCAACATGCTCAAAATAGCACTTTACAAGTAACAGATGAGATGATCATTTAATCCGATTTCATCGATCGTGTATTACATAATTTCCGAGCAAGAACAGTAAAAAAGAAGATTGACTTCAAAACACAGGCACTTTCAAGAAGTCTTAACCCTGAGCGCAGCGCATGTACTGTTTACAACAGTCGCTTTTTTGTAATTAACGGGTTTCTCTTAATTGCCTGGGCCTATTTTTTTCATTCTCCGTAAGTTCCCTATTCAGACATAGCTAGAACTATAGTGAGAGCCCCGTTAACCTCAGTGGTCAACATCACACAGATTTTCGAGGCACAACCCAGACAGCCCAGACTATCATGTTACTGCCATATGTTTTCTACACTAAGTGCTTATCAGGCAATCAATCATCCTGTCACTGGCTCAATGGAAATAAACCTTCAAGGCATGTTTTCGGTACTTTGGTGTACACAATAAGCTCAGATTATCAAGCTTGGGCCAGACTTTGGTTAGGGTTGTATTTACTTTAGCCGGCGGCTGTTGCATGAATGCCCAAACCCCATGATGGCCCATGTACTGTTTCAAACAGTACCATGGTGCAACCGCGCATGGATTTTGGTTTTGCGCTTCATAGGGACCTTTGATCTAACAAATAAGCTCAGACTGTGGATAGTTATTGTTGACTGGGGAGGTGGGGGTTGTAGGGTGGGGATTGGGAATAATTATTTGCAAATAATAATTGATCACTATTACCTCTAATTGTTCCAGTCAGATAAGCATCACAATAAAGTCGGAAAAAATTGATTTAGAAAAAAAATCTGACTTTTGTCAGTAATTCATTATTTTTATATAAAAAAATTGAAATAAATTTTGGCTAAAATCTGTTGGGTTGGGCCCAGACTACTTATATTCTTATAATTAACACTTTTGATAAAGGATTGTGCTCACCCCACATGATTATTACGCCCAAATCCCCAGGTACTTTTTCAAACAGTACCACGGTGCAACCGCGCATGAATTTTGTGCCGGAGCCGCGCAGGGTTAAGTAGTGTAAATAAAATAAAATAAACTAGAGCTTAAGTGTTTGTTAGAACAAACACACGGTGTTCGAGTCCACTTCCGGTTCAATCAAATTTTCAACGATGATGTAAATATTATATTGTGCAAGGGTTTGTCATCTTTTATAATAACTATCAATTTCATATTCAAAAGACATATCAATTTTGCGTTAGAATGTGTTGAATTTGAACTTACTGTTTGGACAGGAAGTAAAGGTCAGATTAGGTGATTTGAAGGTCATATATGACCTCCTCATGATTATGAAAAAATAACAAATTTGTCAACTTATACATCAAATTAAAGCCATGAGATATGATCTTTTAAAATTTGTAAAATCGTTACTTCGTGTGCCACTAATTGGACCATTGGCAAAGCATTTATGATAAGTCATTTCACAAGAATTACAAGCTATTAATGTAAGGAATTCAGTTGTGTTTTTTGTTTTCTAATATGTCATTTAGTTCTTGAGATATTGGCTGTTGAACTTGAAAAAGTTGTGAGATTTAAGCAATAAATTAGAAATTAACAAGTGTGACTTGGAACACTGTTTTTTATTTTAAATATTGACACTAGCCCAACACATACTTTTCAAAAACCATGCTAGATGATAAATCAGCATTAAAAATCACTCATATGAAAATAGTTTGCCAGGGTTGTAGGCAGTCAGATCAACCTATTCAGCATTATTATGGGCATAAAGTCACAAAGTTGATTTAGCGTAGAAGGGGACTACATGTATAGTAACTGGATTAAACTTGGCTGCAAATTCAAAGAGCAGGAATTGTGGGTTAAATTGTTTGGGGGAGTTGGGGGTTGCTTGTATGGATATCAGCTAATTAGCCTTTCATTAGAAAACAAGCTTATAACTACTACATGATAAAGTTGGAAGAAAGCTTGCATCCGTGCTTTCCATCTTCATCTGCCCCCCGCAAAAAGTAAATAATTCCCAATTCAAACAAAATTAAATGTAACTAGAAATTCAGAGTTTGTGCACAAACTCAAGGTGTTCGGAAGTGACGGTAATTGATGTCCTCATCAATTGGGATCATTGTTAAAATGTGACTTAAGATTCGTCAAATGAGTACTTGCAGTATTAAGTTAATACGATCTATGGTTTTAGAAATATTGTAGCGCATCCGTTATTGGCTTAAACGCCCAACCACACATCTATAAAATATATTTTATCCTGCAAGAGCTTTAGCCTGTGAAACCGCAAACTTCCCCGTGAAGACCGCCAGCTGTTTTCCAGTAGATAACGATCTCAGTCTCTGCGGTTTGTAAACAATGGGCCCCAGAACCACGAGTGTCTGGTGTGTGTTAAGTCAATGGGATTTTGGCCCAGAAAAGGAATTTTGAAGAAAAAAAACAAATCAAAATTTTGACCTTCCGGTACGATCGGAAGCAAATATCAGACGATTTTGACGTTAACTTTTCAAATGTTGCCTAAGCCTTGATCTATCAGATCCCAGATTATGAACATCATAGCTTTAGTATATTTTGATATACAGTTGATAGCAAATGGTCATTTTTAAATGGCTTGTAATTTGATACCTGATGACGTGATCATGACGTAACAACTTCTAGATTCATCTACATGATAAGGTCTTTATATGTGTGAAGTTTCAAGGTTGTGTGAAATTGTTAACTTGCACTTTCGATGTAGAGAAGAGTTAAGGAGAAGAAGAAGACGTAGAATTAAAAAAAAAACGGAACAATTACAATAGTTGTTCGGCTGAAAAGCCGAACACCTAATTATATCCACTGGATCAAATTTGATAATTGCTTGCCCTTTTCATTTTTTTTATGGAAAAACCTTTCAATTCTAGATTTAAATGAAGCCAACATTGGTATTTATGTCTTGGTATTAAGTCTTGTACAAAAATTAATTTAATTGATGGACTGCATGTTTTTATACTGAGAGTGGTCTTTATTTATAATATACTTCACTTTCAGGTTAAGTTTATAACAAAAATATAATGATAAATTGACAATGATAGTGACACTGTAATCAAGCATCTCCTTATTGTGACATGCTTATAAATTGTCTTTGTTTTCACCTAATCTGCAAATAATTAAAAAATATAATTTATAAAATTTGAAAACAAATTCTACATTGATTTTTACATTTTCAAGGTTGTACACATGATTGGCAAAATGTCTGTAGCTGCATCCATACTACAGAATTACAACCTAAAGATCAGATGCCATTTTGTACATACATTTTTAGACACTGAAATAATGAAAGAGTTGTATGGGTGCTTGTAAATTGCTAATAAAACAATGAAATACATATTTCTTTTAACTGTCTGTTGGGTTTCATGACTTGACTTTTGTAGTTCCACATTTCCCTCCCCACAATCAATTGAAACCACTTTGTTGACTTGTAACCAATCTAGAAATGAGTGTACATGGTCTTACACATGCAACAAGTGAAATGACTTCAGTGTAAATGAACCCAACCATGATCCTTTGTTGACAAGAAAACAGAAACAATCTGCATTTAAAATAAATGTACACTCTGTATGTACGATTTAGTGAGTTCAGAATGGGTGACATTCAGGGGTTGTCATTGGAATCGGTAATTTTGGAATAAAATGCCTGCCCCCACCCCCCAAGTTCTTGGTGATGGCATGTACTGCCACTGGTGATGAACCAACACATTTGTTTTCTAAAATTCTAAAACTTTGGTCTATCATTGCAGCACTATAGAATCCAAGAACTAGGGAAGGGCAGGGGCAAACAAGCAATACAAGTATAAGGGGGCCCCTTATACTAGTGCTTTAATTGGGTGATCTGGCAAAAGGTATTCCAAGGCTGACACACCCATGCAATGAAGATTGGGGGTATGTTTACTATGTTTATATGGCCCAACTGCCAGGGATTCACTGTCGGCAATATACATTTTACTAGATCACCAACAGATATTGCTTAATAACTACATTTGTGAGGATGTTTGGGTCCAGTCAAAAAAATAATAAGAATTCCTCAGTACTATTTTTGTTCTAACATGTTAAAGAAATTCCTAGAAAGACCTAGATGTGTCTTGAGGTCCTGAAAAAACAATTCCCTTGAGGGTAAAGACTGCCACAGATAGGATAAGTCCATATAAAATAATTTGAATCATACATTAACTCCTTTGATGAATGGATAAACTTCAAATGCTGGCCATTGGATCACAAAGTTACACAGACTCTGACACACCTTGTAGCAGTAGCACAAATGGATACCGTTGATCTGAAATATAAACGAATCATGTAAAAACAATATTAAATGTTTTCAAAAGAGGGACGAAGAATAATGGGTCATGCTAACAAAACACACATAACTTAGAATGCCCTCATATGTTATTATCAGGATGATGGATTGATGTAACTTCAGAAAAATTATGCAACTTTAGAAAAATGATCCCTTCAGAACAATGCCTTTAAGTTAGGTTTTACAATGGAATAGAAAGTTACATGTGACGTCTTCCTTCCTCCATGATGTGACTGTTTCATTATCTCAATAAAGGTGCTGATATTTGTTTCTGGTCTACTTTAGTAAGAAAATTAAGTGCTAGTATCAAGTAAACTGCAATGCAGCCATCACCACACATGGCATAAGCACTACTAGTATTATGAGGAACTTACAGACACTATAGTGTAGCTAAATTAACTTGTACTTTTACCAACTCGTACTCCACCGGATGTCAACCCATACACATGCTGGTAAATATTCAGTAATAAATATTTTTACGGGTCGAGTTGACCAAAATGAGTATGAGTTGGTAAAAGTACGAGTTGGCACGCATACGAGTTGACCTGTTTTCACTGGGAAAGAATACAACATTGTGGATAAAGTTTTAAAAGAATTGCGTTTTGAAAATAAAAATCGCAATCTTCAATGTAGGTTGGTGGGGTCATGTGAGTGGATCATAGGGCAGTCAGGAGGAATGCAATCATCCACACACACACACACACACATTTACAATAATTGTACCACAGATTTATTGGTTACCTTGGGGCTTGTGTTTTAGATGCTTTCTAGGCTGTTGAACTGATTCTCACTGATGCCAGCCATTGCATCTAATTCCAATTACTCAGCATACTGCTGGAGAGCTAAAGTACAAAATATTAAGAAATGTTCAAATGATTCTGTGAAAAAATAAATTCTGAATGGGGAAAGGCCAACATGTATTACTCCAGTAAGAGAATGTCCTCTATAATTGCAACAAAACAACCTTCATCACCCCCACCCCATTTGCATTTTCCATCCTGAATTTTGGTGTACACACCTGCACACCTGCATGTTTATTTTCCAATTAAAACTCATATTAACTCATCCCTCTGCAGCTTTTTCTTCATTTATTAGTTTTCTTTTTTTTATGCAGGCTCTTCATCTTTTTTTATGTTATAAGACCTGACCTTTCTTTAAAGCATAGAGGGACATACTTTTTATGCTTAATAATAACAAAACAACAAATGTAACCTAGCTCAGAAAAAACAGGTGCCCCTATGACAATTTTGTGGCTACTACTAGCAGACTAATCAAGTAAAAGCATCTCTTTAGGTTGAGTTAGGGATATATTTCATTCACACGAAGAACAGTACAACAGTTTCGTCCGTCACTAACCTCCATTGGATTGTGCATGCAATAATTATGTCTACGATAGGCCTACTTTACAAACGCACATTCTAGGCCAATAAACCTCTAAATAATGTCTACTACTTACCTCTTAATAATGCAATTATATTTTCCTCTTTCTCGGTAACCCATTTTATTTTCTTGTATTTTGCTTTGGAGTTAAAAAGAACGGCAAAATTTCCTCAGTATTTTTTCATGTAAACGAGAATTAAATGGCCGCCGCTGAAAATGTTTTGCTTGTGATAAAATGTCACGTGATCACTGATACGCAATGCGATTGGAGATTGCCTCGACAGATTGCCTCAAAGTAGAAAGCCAGTCTACTCATTGCCACTGGATTGCATGAAATGCCACACCGTAGGGCAATCTCCGAGCAATCTCATTGCCAGCAACTTTTATTGCCTGAAAATTGGCCGAAAATTGCCCCGTGTGACAAGGCCTTTACGTTGTAGGCCAATATTAAACTCCGTATATTGCTGTGTGTATTTATTCTGTGCACGCGCGATATGAGCTATTCGTACATACAGGGAATAGTAATTCAGCATATTGTTTCATTTAACCTTCCGGTTTCGACCGGAAGGAAAGGTCAGATTGGGGTCACGTCTGAAAACGAAATGTGACATAGTTCAAGATCTTTAAGATAATAAAAAGATTGTGAAAATATCTTCTATGGTTCATGAGATATGATTTTTTGAACTTTTGAAATTTTCAACTTCCAGTTTCGACCAGAAGGAGAGGTCAGATTGGGATCATGTCTAAAAACGAAAATACACATAATTCAAGATCTTTCAGATGATGCAAAAATTGTGAAAATATCTTTTGTGGTTCATGAGATATGAATTTTTGAAATATTAAAGTTTGATTTAGCGTAATTCGACACCTGATGACGTAATCATGACGTCACATCAAACGGTTTCGTCTGCTTGATATGTTCTGTTTATGTGTTAAGTTTGAAGGCTGTAAATGCTCAGCAAGGATGCCTTTGTTGCCGGACAAGCGCCACTGAGAAGAAGTAAAAAAAAAAAAAAACAGTACAAAAACAATAGGTGTTCGCGCTGCGCGCTCGAACACCTAATTATTGTAACACAGTTCTCCAAACTGAACTTTGGGGATGTTGCAATACTTTTGGCCAGTGAGTGTACTTAATGGTAAGTGCAGCAAGAGGTTAAAAAACACAGGAAAAGGTATGAGATTTGTAAAGTAGTTGATGAGAGGGTGGAATTCAGCATTGAGAATTTCCGGTTTGCGTATAAAATGACTAGCGCCGCCGCGACCGTACTGTTGTGATATGTTTGTACAGTAAAAATGCTGTAAATGGAACCGCGTAAAGCCCGGAGCTCGAAGCTGAAGTACATTTCACCGCTAAATGGCTACGATATGCAAGAGGCGAATTTTACAGACCCACATGGACAGTCTCCCTCTCTGTATGCACGAAGGTGAAAGTTCAACCTGGTCTAGGGATCACCCAACTATTCAGGAATTTGCATCATTAATAATGTATATCTTTCAATATTATTTTTCCTTGAAAGAGACATTTTGAGGGCTATGCAATCGAGCATGCAATTGCGGAAACATTTCCGGAAAATAACGGTACATTTTCAAAGTATTTTGAAGAAAATAACTATGGAAAAAGTGGTACTATTTTTCTGTGAGGTGGGATTTTTGAGGAAAAATTCTCGTTTGGAGTGGTTTTCTTTCGGAGAGAAATTTCTCCAAATGGCCTAAATAAATCGGGAATATAAATCAACATTTCCGGTGCTATATGAACAAGTCATACTTTCAAGTATCTTGCAAAATAAATTTTCAATTGTACTAAAAATTATAGCACCCCAGACACAATTTAGTTAAGGGATGTTATATCATTTTCAACTTTCCAACAAGTAACTTTCATGTAAATATGTCACCATTTATGTTTTTCAATAATATCAATAGTGTATAAGGGAATTAACATTGGTTGCAGTGGGAGTTTAAATAGTAGGGTGTATCCAATAGTGGGGTGTTTTAGGGAACATCCGATGACTATTAATTGTGAGTTAACAAAACAGGCGTTGACATTTAAGCCAGCGTGGTCGTTCATTCTGTCATAGGCTAATATAACAAAAAATAGCGCATGGGAGAGGAGTATTTTTTTCCATTTTGGCATTACTCTTAGATTGGGGTGAGGGAGGAAAGTCTTAGACAGTCACCTCATGTATGAATAGTCAGGCTACGTTATCTATATTACCTAAAGATGTTTCACCACATGGAGACTTTATGGTAACTTTATGGTACAAAGTCTTTACATGTAAAGAGGTGCTATCATTTTAGTACAATCAAAGGGAAGGTAATTAGAAGGGATTGGTAATAACCAGATTAGCAAATTAACAACGTATTATCTAAAAGCTTACTTGGTGTATTGTTTGAACAAGTATCAGTCATCCTGAGAAATGATTCTGTCTAAAGTGCTTTCATATCGGCTATGAAAGAGAAGAATTAATATAGGTTTTCCCGGTCAATTTCGGCAAATGAGCGGCCAATTTCACTTTCATACAGTGGCGCACCCAAGGGGGGGGGCGCTTGGTGGGCTCGAGCCCCCCCCCCCCCCAAGGGCCCGCTGATGTTTTATTTTTTTTAAAGAAGGAGCCAGGAAAGAGAGCAAAATCTGAGCCCAAGTCTTGTCTACAGAGGAGTTCGGCAAGGAGTATAGGGCAGTGGTACAAGGGATGGGGACTCAGGAGACTGAAGCTCCCCTCCAAAAGTTGTCCATTTATTCCACTCACTATTATATTTTACGGCGTTGCGTATGCATGTGCATGTAAGCTTGAAGGGCCACCAGTATATATAACAAGCATTTTTACACATTCTCCCCCCCCCCCTGCCATGGTGCACCCTGATCAGGGAGCAGCTTTACTTAATTTTATTTTCATTTACTGTTGTCCGTTTCTCTTGTTGAGGTCGTTGACTGTCGTTGAGGTTACTCGTAAAATTTAAACACGCCCGCATTATAATCAACTCCTTTCCAGTTTGTACACAATGGCCCAGGATTGGGTTTTAATTTACAAAGATTATGTGACACTCTTTTAGCAAACACCGATTGGATAATATTGGGATTTGGTTTTGCCGCCAAATTCGTGTTTGAAAAAATTTAGCTCCGCCCGGATTGATCACAAACTTTACGTCCACGCAATGAAAGTATTTAACTATAGAAATCTTGCAGACGAAACAAGCTCAAGTTCTTTACATCAAGAGGAGGAAATTATATGGAAGATAAAACCCTACGAGTCCGAATCATGCCATAATGTCTTCTTTTTATGACTAGAAACCACCAGGAAACATTTAACATGTGCCGTAGGTTCACTGACGAGCACGACTAGGGACATGGCTGCAGCCGCGCCAGCGGTTATGGTTTGGGTCAGCCATGTCTCTCCCCCATATTGGATTTCAAATAAAAATATTTTGAGCCCCCCCCCCCCCCAATCAAATCCTGGGTGCGCCACTGCTTTCATACGTTCATATTAAAGCGATTTTGCCTCTCCAGTAATTAAGAATACAAGCATTCAATTTCATTTTCAGGCTATGCGAATTCATGTGGCATTATATTCAATTTAGCATTACAGGTCGTTCTTTTTAGTAATGCACATTCTTCATCCAATTTAGCAGAGTTAGTTCGACTGGAGATTTTCACTAAAATATTACTTTGATTTTCGTATAACGGCAATCAATTTCGTAAAATGAAAATTAAAAAAAATACGAGAAACAAATGCAAAAAAGACAACAGAATACGTTTCATATGTTTACTTTAATTCTAACTTAATTTTGCTTTCTTTATTCATGTGCGTTTCTCGTACACTTTATATAGGGCCAATCTGTCTTACTTTGTTTTGTTCATTCTCTGATTAGAATCTTTATTGGTTTTCTGACCTGAGCCTAATTCTGTAATGTGTTTTTGAAACATTTATGTTATATTGGAGTGTTTCATTATAACCTGTTTTTATTGTTTGAGTGTGTCTTTATGATTTGTTTTAGGCTGGTTTCTTATTGCCCATTCATTCATTAGTGAACCGTTTTTATACATTTAAAAATCTATAGGAAACTACAGTTAAACGAAGTTAATTAAGTTGCACAAATTTGACAAATGCCTGCCCAATAATGAATTTGAATGACGAAATACGCGCCGCGAAAATCTCATGCGAATTTGATGCTGTTCGAGTGGATTGTTAAATTGGATGGTTATTTTGTTTAAATCGCATGGCACAAGAGTACTATTGCCTACTCATAAAACGAAATTGAATGATGATTTTGAGCAGCGAAACAGAACGACAAAGTGTTTAAAATGGCTGCTTATTTGCCGAAATTGACTGGGAAACCAATTAATGTGTCAAATTAACCAAATGTAAAGATATCAAAGTTTTTCGTCGTTTTCTTACGTGAGCACGTATTATTAATAAACGTACTTGAAAAACCAATGTTGTACCTTCCCTTTAATCATAGCATTTCCCTAATGAATATCCGTAGTTCCACGGTAAAAGTTTGAATGCATTTTCACTATAAATGTTGTCGTCATAACGACATAAGCCGAATTTGAATGTTAAATAAGCCAAATTTGAAACAACATTGTTTATGTTTTTATACGCACATATCTCTTGTTTTTTTTGTTTTTTGTGTTTTTTTGTACAAAGTATATGAATGCAGTTACAGATATATTATCAAATGTGTATACTGGCTTACGAGATATCAAGCCATGGCTAATATCTCCAACCAAGATACCATGCTTCCTGTAAATCTTTAACACTGTTATTTCCAAAAATCAATTGCGGTGTTCCGCTCCTGTCTCAAATTGCCAATTTCAGAACAAGAGCCCCCACAAAAAAATATATATATTTTGCAATACTCCATAGGTCACAAAGGAGAGCAACTAAAACCACTTTTTTGTGTCCATTTGGCATGAAACGTCTTCGAGTTGTCTGACGTGAGTGAAATGCTCTTTTCGAAGAAGTGCTACTGTAAGAATGAGAAATGTTGTGGCTGTTTTTGGCGGGAACGCTGCTTAATCAGTGTGTAACGTTCATATGGATCTACGTTCATATGGAACTACAATCAGTCATGGTAACATACATGAGAGACCATCACCCATAGCCTTGTCAGGTCCGGGGGTGGGAGCGGACCCATCCCCACAAAGATAGAAAAATACTGAATACCGAAGACAAACTGCACAATGTTGTCGGTTTTTTACTGGACAAGGGCTGTAAAGGCTGTAAATAAATTAATCGGAGATTTCGGATTTTTGTTTCGGTGATCCCCTCTTTAAAATGAGTATCTGCCGCTCCCATCGGATGGCTGATGTCTTTACATTTTTTTAATGTATACAAATACGATGTTCATACAATATGCAGTGAACAGACTGCACCCTCTGCGGCGGATCTAGTTTCCAGCAGGAGGGGCTACCAAGTGGTGTCCTTTGGTCAGGGACGTAGATACATGTATTTATAGTGCTGTGGGTGTCGGTTAATACGCTGGCATGTAATAGCCTATATCCCCTCACGGTCTTACTTCTCTCCAAAGATAGTTTTGTTTTAACCTTTTTTGTACGAACAATAGAATTTGCAAAGGAAGGGGGTTATATAAGCACATACAAAATTGGTGAGTGCTTAATTATTTTCTCCACCTGCCAGTGAATTTTAAAGACACCATGGTGTCAGCGCAAATAGTCTTTACTTATCCTTTTCACCATGCAATGCTACAATTCATAACATGACAAAAACTTAAAACAACTTGATATTTCGACTCTTTTCTGAAGATGTAATAATAGGCGAGTCCGAGGGAGGGGTCCAGGGGTCCATGGGTCCGGACCCCATTTGTTCATAGCGATTGGAGGCATTCGCCGCAGTCACAGCCGCGGGAGAAAACGAGAACAAAGACGATGTAGATTTCCAAGGTCGACTGCCTAATACAGCACGGTAAATCCCCACAATCATTGAAAAACCAAAATCATGCATGGAAATATCACTGTATATATTGTTGTTATAGTGAGAAGTGCTCAACTAAATGTTGGATGGTCCAAGCAATTCAGATTGTGTAGGTAATAATATGTTTGCACTGTACAATGTATACATGCACGTACATACTACTGAACAATGGGGTCAGGGTAATTACTGGGATTTGTGCATTCATGGTACATGGTTCCATAGAGGTAAAACAAATAAACAGTTGTGAAAGAATAATGGATTGAATGATAGTAATATAAGGGGGTGTGTATGTGCCACTTTCAAGGACAAATTCCACAGTAGGGGTTATGTTAGGGCAAGGGCAGGAAGTTGTCTCTAAGGACAAGATTTATTATGGCTTGGTATTGACTTGACCACAGTGGGTTGGTACACTTAACTGTATAGTGGTATACTGACAGGGTCACTACACTTCTAAGAAACATATGCATGGCTAAGGACAAGATTTATTATGGCTAGGTAAAAAGAAGAAATAAAAGAAAGATAAAGACAAAATAATTTTTTTTAAAGGGCAATGATGCATAGTAAAGTGGTTAGCAGATGTGACCAGTAACTAATCTGAGCCCCCCCAAAATACTTTCATTTTGTACAAGAATACACTTGCTTGGTTTTGGTGAGCTGTATTTATTTGCAGAAAACAATGTGTTTGATTAAAACAGACTACAGTGTGTATTATGGTTGTGGAATTTACAAACATTTAATTTATTATTTGTTTTACCATATTTGAATTTTACCAATGTTATACTTACTAGTTTAGACAACCCCTTATTCCAAAATCTTGAAAGTCTGCCACCATCACAACACATGAATATTTCCCTGATGTGTAGGGATGTGCAATACACTGTTATCATTCCAGAAAATCATACGTGTATTCATACATGTATGTATTTTCCTAAGAATTGTACGCTGAAAAGCAGTAATATTTTTTATTGAATTTTTGAAAAACAAATTTAAAGGGATTTTTTTTTCAGTTGAAGTTTTGGATTAAAGAATTATCAAATGATAGAAATACTTATTTTAGATGATAGAATTGCCAAATGTTGAACAAAAGTACTCATTTTGATGGAAGAACTATCCTTCCTTCCCCCTAGAAGCGTATATTACTGCCAAGTAGAAACACAAAACTTCTGTTTTGAAGTAGGCCTACATATACTAATTTTGGATGTTCAAATTCCGGATTGTACAATATTTTGTATTGGATGTTTTGTAAATTCACCTTGAAAAGACAAATTGATTTTGTTTTCCCCTCTTAAAAAGTAAAATGTGTCGTTATGTTTAATGTTTAGTGCATTGTGAAGTTCTTTGAAACACATTTTTTTAAACAGAAAACTGGACCAAGCCCCTAAAGCTTTTTTTTCATGCCATGGACCAGTGGTGGGTAGAACTCCTGGACACAATTTCATTCAGCTGTTGCGCAGAGAATTTTGCTCAGAAAAGTATTGTTGCTAAGCAACATAAGGCAGACTACCAGCCAAACTCCATACATTTTGTATGAAAGTTTGGCTGTTAACCAAACAAATCTGCTAAGCAAATTATCGTAAGCAATTTTTTTCTGCTTGGTAGCTCCATGAAGTTGTCCCCGATCTCTTTCATTTACACTTGCTGTATACATTGTATTGTCTGGATAGAGTATGACAACATTGGAGCCACTGTTTAGGCTTTTTGCAAGGCTGTTAAGTCGTACATTTTCTAAAACGGTTCATATTCGGCAAATCGCCAATTTATGAACACCGTAAAGAATAAAGTTAACACCACTACAGATGTTATTTTTTACACTCTAGTTTTACAGGGTAGTAAAATGTCCATGTTGTGCCTTTATGCACTGATTTGTTAGGCGCCAATACCCCCCCCCCCCGTCCACTCTGAACATGTATATACATTTGTACACGTACACATAAATAGTTCTCATACTGCGTATGTGTGCTGTATCATGTGTAAAGACAAAGATCAAACAAGCTCCCTCTCGTTCCCTCATTCTGTTACACTACGAGAAGGACATGTGCCTCAACTGTCTCAAAGATTCTCCTCGAGGATATTAAGTATATAATGAACACTCTGCAACGTTTTATAAATTGGTGTAATTTTAATTATAGTAAGATGTGGTACGTGTTGATAAAATATGTCGGTTTTCATGTAGGTACATGTACCAAGATGATCCCATTGGCCTATTTAACCCACCTTACTATGTATACTTCTCCATGATTAATTTAGTTTATAAAAAGTGATCAAAATATGTTGTATGATGTGTTTTTATTTCATACTGCGTTTTCCCTTTTTTCACTCCATTTGTGCGGGACACGTACTGTAACAAAACCATAGTTAATGATTTTGTAATGATGTTTTTGTGAAGAAATTATTTTTTTAGTAATGTTTTTGCCGAACGGGGGGCGTAGGTGTTAGGAATTTCACCCGAAATTAAATCATCTCGGGAAGAATAACTACAAGCCTGCTTCGATGGCTTGAAGTTTGATTTACCGACTGTTCAGTAGTCCATGGGCTCTCTACCGTACACCCCCCCCCCCCCAACAATTAGAAATCACCGCCAGTGGTACAAGGTGGCTCAAAACGTGCTCGTTTGTTAATGCAAAAATAAATAAATAAATACAAATGCTTGAATCATCACTTTAGGTACCATTTCTCTTCTCTTTTTTCCACGCATGGGGTTTCAATGTAATACAACACATACTCATAGTGTATACTAGTTACTACCCCTCTTTTCTTAAAAGAATAATTATATCATAAAGCATAATAAAACTTGATTAATATAAAACATGTTTTGTAAGGGGTTGAAATATAACTTGTTAGTTAACTTGTTGGCAGTTAGCTTGTATGAATAGCACCAAACAAAATAAAAAAATAAAGCAAGCCAATGGTAGGCCTACTGCTGATGTGGGTCACTAATAGCATTGGGACAGCACAGTAGTGCTAATCTTTGTGGATAAGTTATACTAGTACCACTCTCTTAATGTAAAAGAGTGAAAACTACTCTTTTAAAGAACTATATGGCGGACAAGTCTTTTTTTGGAGTGAAACCCACTCTGATTCAAGTGAAAAATACAGTAAAAGGCTACCAATTCACTCTTTATACACTACCAATTTTACTCTTTATTCAATCCAAAAAGACTTGTCCGCCATATAGCTCTTTGAAAGAGTGGTTTCTACTCTTTTACATTAAGAGAGCATGGTTGAGGCCAGGATTCGATCACAACACCAGTAGTGTAACACAAAACACCTTCGAAATTCACCCTTTTCGCTGCCACAGATAACATGCACTACAATTTATTTAAATACATTTTGTTCAAAGGAAATCGACCATGAGCACGGAAGTGCATCTTTATGAAGTGTTGTGCCCGAGCGGTTTGGCGCACCATACTATTGATTAATTCTGGTGGCCGATCGTCGTCAGAAGGTGGGTTCGAATCCTAACTATGTGAATCCTAGCCATAAATGGGGACCTGTGAGGGCAGAGATGGTAATTGTGTTTGATTAGTTGTTGAGCGCCTGCTGCCGGGGTCTGTATTAACGGCGAATCCAGGACTTTTTCAGTGGGGTGGGGGAGGTGCGCGTCCGGGGTATGGGTTTTTCTTTCTTTTTATGGGTACTATGAGGATTTTTCCTGGGAGGGCACGTGCCTCCCAGCCCCGCCCCCGTGGCTACGCCGCTGGGCTGTATACTTCCCTGGAAGTTTAGAATGATCCAGGAATGATTTTAAAAGTAGCCTGATGACAGTGATAATAATGTAAATAGTGCCTTGAACATCTCATCATGATGGAGTATAGGCGCTATATAAAAATCCACCATTATAATAATAATTATTATTATTAAACGGCCAGGAAATCTTGGATTTAATGTCACCAAGCGGCGATATCCTGTAAGAAGGGCCAACCAGCATCCGATCAGCAAACATAATATTTAGTTTTTTCCGGTTAAGTTAACGTTACAAACATTATATCTTCATGTAACATTAAACTCGACTTGAATTCAGTGAACTCTATTTCTTTGCGCAATCATAATAATAGTCATTTAACTGCTTCTAAATTTCTTTCTTTAATTCAAGAACTACATTAAACAACAATCTACAGCTGTGAAGGGTTCAGCCGGCCACATAGAAGAAAAAAATATTACATGATTGTCTCATTTGCATTTTCACACTTCTTGTCAATAGAGGGTGGTATTAATTTACATCAGTACTAATGAGGAGAGTGCGTACTTTCCTTAATTCGAATTAAATTTTATTGGAAACAATCCCCTTTCTCTAAATGACACCTCGAAAAAAATGTTTGGGAAGATTGACCATAAGTTTACAATAAAATTTGACAAGTTTGTATTAAGTAACCAACCTGTTGAATGTTTCTCTACAAACTTCACTTCAAGTTAACTTTCGTATACTAATTTGGGTATCCCAATTGCAAAGTAGGCCTATTGTTTGTTAATTCCACCAATAGCGGAAATAACTACGTACTATAACCAGGCATGGATCAGGAATTTTTTAGACGGGGCACAACACAAAAATTTTTTCTATGCTAACATTATTATATTGTTTGTAATCATGTTTTTTTCCCTTTTTTTCCCAAGCCCCGGGGAAAAATTCCCCAAATCTTTATTAAAATTTTATTTTTAAAAAGGGGAACAACCCCGTTGGTGGGGGTGCAAGGGCCCCCGGAAAATTTTAGGGGGTCATCCGTCACCTCCATCGAGCCCAATAATGACGGCTTTATCGACGTAACTGCCGTACCGGTGGCATCCGCCAGCTGGGGATATAAGGTTGTCGATGTAAGAGTCCCAACTCATTTGTCAATTTGGTGTCCGTTTCTTATCGAACTGTGACAAACTTCTGCCTGGTTTATGTTGCTGTCCTGTGCTGATAAGTCATTCGCCCATTATATAGTTCGTAGTACGTAGAGTGTCACTCCCTCCCGAGACCTGCATATTATTATTATGGTGTGTTGGCGCATTGTAACTATTGGTCTTGTGTATGGGGAGGCTTGGACTTAGCTAAACCTACATGTTGGTGCCGCATAGCTAGATAAAAAGAACACAGATGTGCACTGTCTTTGTGCGTGGCAAAGACCACTGGTGGAGAGTTGAAACCTTCCACGTACCCCAGTCTCTATTAGGCCAAAAAAAATTGTTGATTGCCCTCAGTGAAAATATTTAAAGGGGTCCAGTCAGTCAGTTTTTTTCTTTTTCTCCTTGAACTGTCATTTTAAGAATTGAAATGCATTAGACAAACCACATACCATTTTCATTTGTATACCTATCAGCAAAGGAATTTTGCTTCAAATAAAAGTATCCCAAAACATTTTGTTGTTGTTGTACTTTCAGGCACGGATCAGGAATTTTTAGACAGAGCACACCCAACACGACATTTTTTCCTAATACAACATTATTGTTTGTAATCATGTTTTCCCTTTTGTTTTCGCCTTGGCATAGCAGGAGTGGATATGTGCGCGCTACAAATGTTGTGTGTGTGTGTATTATTATTAAATGCAGGCGCGGGCGAAATATACAACGTTCAGGTCAGAATAACAGGGCCCAGTCTCTATTCCTGGATGCTCTGTGGTGCAATCTGGGGCGATTCTATTGATTTCACCTGACTTTTTATGAAGTTTTCAAGATTATATGGAGAATATATATATATATATATATATATATATACTTTCTTATACCTGTATATATATATATATATATATATATATATATATATATATATATATATATATATATAAATAGTATTTTAGCCATTATTTTAGCCATTATTTACTTCAATGTCATACAACAATATAATTTCTCACTCCCGATTTTGGCATTTATTTGCAGTTTTTGACTTCAGTTTTAATTTATCATTCAGTCCAGTTGAAATTTCAAGAAAAAGGCTTGATTTCATACTCTTCCTTGCCCTGTGTTAAAACCATCAACGAGATCAACTGCAAGACTCATCGTACTTCGCAGGCCCTATGCGTACTCGCGTGAATCGACGAGTAAGTGTCAGCGTTGTAATTTCCGCACGGTACCGACCGCTTCTTCAGATAAAGAACGGAACAATTTGTGAGCGTGAGAGGTGGGTCAAAACCAGACTAACTTGCTTTACCCGATCTGAACTACCGATTACCATTGAAATATTGAACTAACTAATTTTGGAAGTATTCAAAAGTCACTATAATCATCATTTGAAATTGATACAAAAATCCACTTTCTCAATGATGCATAAACTGAAGGCGCTGTTCACCTTGGATGGTGGCTTTTTTTACTCTACTTACCAATTTTTAATCCTTTTTATCAACACATGAGACACATCCTTGGATGTTTTATCACAAGCTTCTGTTGGAGAAATCAAATATAATATAAAAAGAGCAATCAATTAATTTGCCATAATGAGCTATATTAGGCTTTTGCAAAAGTCATCTCAACTAAATTCGTGGAGGGAAAATTGTGTTTTAGGGTGGGTTTGACTAAAATAAGTAAATCAGTTCCTCAGAAGATTGCTAGGGCCGCAGGGCCGGCCTGAAGAGTCCATCGAAATTATACTTGGGATTTAGACCACATCTTTTGATATGGGCATTGCTTGGAAACCCCATATCCCAAAAACATCTTCGCTTGAAAAGGTCGAGACGACTGGCGTTCAGAGCGGCAAGACCTGCCTGTCAGGCTTACGGCGAAGTCAGTTACTTTAAACGTCGACTTTCTGCCGTGTCTAATTCAAATACAGAACGAAATCTCGATAAAATTAATCTCAGGGGCCGAACTCAAACTGACTTATGCGGAGGTTCGAGTTATCCCGAGGTCACCATTTGCCTTGCGTATAAGTTATCGTACGCCACAAAATAACCTTTTTGTGGCAGAATTAACACACAGATGCAACTGGCACAAAATTTATAAACGTCACATATTTATTAATTTGTTTCAGTGGCATGATTTTTGTTTTCAAAGTTTCAAAGAAATATAATTTTGTTAACACTCAATCAATGATGACCTACAACTCATTGGTGTGAATTTGGCTACATAACAGAGAGCTAAAACAAAAAGGGTTGAACATTTCCAGCACCGCACGTTGACGTTAACCTTGGTGTTTTGGAAACAGTCTGAAAGCCACTTGTCCTGCAACTGAAGTCTGGATGTCCTAACTTCTTTGCCAAGACAGCCTTTCTTGAAGAATTGGACGAAATCGGAATAGCTTTCGTGGCCAGCTTAATTCGGATTAATGACCTCTTCAACATCAGGAAAAGCCACCTTTCTCATGCATTCCGACCACTGAAAAAGACTCATTGTTGAACTGTTCAACAGTTTCTCCTTATTACATATAATGTAAATTTTTGGTCATTATTTTAATTAGATACGGCAAAAGTTCGACGTTTGAGCAGGCCTATAAACAAAACTTACTAACTGTAGTAGTCAACTAACGGAGAGATGAGCCGACCATAATTTGTTGAGATGCATCACAGCCTGTTCAAGGCTATAATGCTGAAGGAATTTTGGCAAGGAGCAGGTCAAATTAAGCTTTCTCAAACAGTATACTACGTGATGTACTTTGTCAGGGCGTTCGCTGGTTTTGGTGCAATACCAACTTTATCATGATAAGTTGATTTTCTCTTTTAAAAGCAAAAGGGTCTGTTGTTTGTGGCATAGTTCAACGATCAAAAAATAGCCATGGTTTCATTGCCACTGGACATGATGGCGCTGGATATTTTATTGAAAGAATATTGTGCGTTGACCACTCAAAAAGGATTTACGGCAAAACGACAAATCCATTCAGTCAAGTGATCAATTGTTTCTGCTGGCTGTGGCCATTTAATCGGTAATAAACTCCCCAAAGTTAGATGTTGAGATGGAGGTTGAAATCCCTGACTCGGTTTTCCTCTCGAAGGGTTCCAGTTCCATGGCATGATTGATAACCTTTTTCTTGTTGCATTTTCAGTGTTGTTTTGTACCAAAGGTAGACACAGCAGATGTTTAATATTGTCGCCGGTATTTTTAAAGGCCTCCTCTTTTCTCCGGACCTCCCCTCTTTTTCCTTTCCTTTTTAATTTTTAACTCAATTTGCCAGGGGCACATTTTACGCAGCCCACCCTGGATCCGCGCCTTTTCTTTGTGATTGACTGTGAATTCATCATATTGCATTACGGCTCCGCGCTTCCAACATGTGGTGGCCATTCGATTTGAAAACGTGTGAATCGAGTCGCAATCGTTGACGCCGCGCAGTGCACAACATGTGAGGGGCCATTTGATTTGAAAACGTGTAGATTGAGTCGCAATCGTTGACATACAAAACAGTGCGCGAAGCCAGTGGAAAACATATGAGGGGCCATTCGGTTGGAAAACGTGTAGATTTGAGTCGCAATCGTTGGCACACAGTGTGCGAAGGCGAGTGCACCAGAGGCGGGGGCCATTCGATTTGAAAACGTAACGGAGTTAGAGTCTTGGGTGCGATGATTACCGGTAAAGTGAAGGTTCACAAATCAAACGTATTATGTTTTATACAAAGAAAGAATTGGTAAATTTCATTAATAATGAGCTATGATGACGGAAAAAAAACAAAA
This sequence comes from Zoroaster sp. YZ-2022, assembly GCA_029582265.1. Lineage (NCBI taxonomy): Eukaryota > Metazoa > Echinodermata > Asteroidea > Forcipulatida > Zoroasteridae > Zoroaster > Zoroaster sp. YZ-2022. The sequence goes on along the minus strand of CM055834.1, from coordinate 4,827,142 downwards.
AACACCGACCCGAGATTTCAACACTTTTGGGTCGGTCGTTAAGGAAAACAACTCAACATCTTTTTGGGGGCCTTATGCACCAGGTATTATAACATGGATTATCTTCGCCACTACGGAGCTCTGGAGTGCCATCGACTTGTGAGATCCTGAGATAACTTTATCTCAGGATGAAGACATCATAGTAGTAAGTCGTCTTCCAAGACGGTTAGAAGATGTCGTCATCGGCTCCGTACGCCACAGCACAAAACGTTGACTCAACTGGGATGGAGATTATTAACGTTAATCTGCTGGTTTTTGACCTCGAAGTACGACTACGGAACACTGACAGTTCGTACTATTTTTATATGCCAGATAACATCACAACATTGGCCCAACATGGGGCCAACGGAACGATTTCATTGGGCCAATGTTGGCTGTCAACGTTGACCCCAACGTAATTTTGTCATCTGCATTACGTTGGGCCAATGTAAAGTTAACTTAACGTTATTGTAGCGTAAACATTGGCTAACATTGGACCAATGTTGGGCTTTGTATCGTTGCTAAGCCAATATTGAGCCAACATTGAGTCAACTCATTCCAACATTGGACCAATATTGGGCCTTTGTATCGTGCACAACCAACATTGAGCCAACATAGTCAGTGGACCAATGTTGAGCCTTTATATCATTAACTTTGATCAACATCGAGCCAACATTGACCAACATTCAACATTGGACAATGTTGGACGCTAATATCAACGATCAACATCGAGCCAACAGTGAGCCAACATAGTCCAACGTGCGGACCAATGTTGAGCGTAGTATCATTAACTTTGATCAACATCGAGCCAACAGTGAACAACATATTCCAACATTAGGATATGTGTTGGGCCTTCATCGTAACTTTTAACCAACATTGAGCCAACATTGGCCAACACACTCTAAAAAGCTCCAGGCCAGATTTGACCGATATACTCCGCATTGGATATGCCCCGACACTTTCAGGTCAGAATGACCGAAAAGTTGAGTCGAATTATTTATTACGGAAAAGTAGTCAAATAATCTGACCCAACTTTCCGATTAAATCTCACCTGGAAAAGAATGGGTATATATATTTTCCTGAACTCATCAACAGATTAATGTTGACCTGGTTCCGGGTCTAATGAGATAAGCATGCTCTTCCATGTATTAAACGCTTATCACTTAACAAATAAACAAACTCTTATTTTGGCAACATTTAACTGAATCAACCCTTTAAACTGTTAATTTCCATAGAAAATTGCCATAAATAAGTGCATCTTTTATAAGGAACTGTAACACCTTTAATAAGAGATAACCTAAAGGAGACATTGTAATTTGAGGATAACTGTAAATTGAAAAGAAACAAAACATCATCAAACCGTCTTCAGTTATGTATTTATTTCTCTTTAACTGTTGAAAATACATGTTCATAAGTTATTGTTTAAAGGTGGCAATATTGTCACGATCAACAGGGCATGGAATCAGGTTCAAGTTCTAGATTAACTCAGTGAAAATATGCTACGTGGCGGGTCATATATCTATTCGCGTTGCTGCCGCATAGTAGGCCAGTAATTTTCAGTTTAACGGGTGTGTTCATCTTAAACAAGACACCGATTCTATGCCCTGTAGAAAAATCTCTTTCTGATCGTGACGATACTGTGTCCACATAATATATTCTTTCCAACGACTGTTTATGAGTTGATGGCCGGGTTGAATTATGCAATAGTTTGCATAAAATACATAGGAACTTTTAATTGGTAACCTGGCAAAAGTATGCAATCGGACTACTAACGAAGATTGGGGGTACATTACATATTTAACTCTAAAGAGGATTCTGATCAGCAATATACATTTACTAGATCACCAACATTTGATGAGCTAATAACTACACTTATATGAGGATTTTGGGTCCAGTCAAAAAGAAAATTCTCAGTACAATCGTGTTCTAAAATATAAAAATACCTAGAAGACTAGATGTCTTGAGGTCGTGAAAACAATTCCCATGAAGGTACCAGACTGCCACAGGTAGGGATTGGTCCTTATGAATTAATTTGAAACATGCAATTACCTTTGAAGAATGGATCGCTTCAGCTGCTGGGCATTGGATCCTAGTTAGATGGACTCCTGACACACCTCTCCCATAGCAGTAACACAAATAGTTTGTTTGTGTGTGACACATTGACAAAGGGTTCAATGAACAATCCGAATTGAAAAGGGACTTTATTTGAAGGGTATGAAGGGTTTAATACATGTGTCTAGTTATGATATATGATGAGCTGTATACAATAGCATGTACAATTTATATAAATAAGATACCTTTATGTTCAATGATGTATATATGTTGGTGTGGTCCTTTAAGTTTTCTAGAAATTAGAAATTTAAACTGCTATTCATAATTATGGTTCATGCTAATACAAACTCAGCACCAGATGGCGATGATCATGCCCTGGGAATTCATAAGACCTATAAAATGATGGCGAATCAATCACTTATTCAATGGCAAAAACAAACAATAAACATTTTAAGCATTCTCAATTGAATGATAACACATCTGTACAGATTTGATACTGGTATGCCTGTGTGCCGCTAAAATGATTTGCATGCTACTGGGGTTTGTCTTAGTTCCCACAACATGCACTTTAAATGACGACAGGTTATTAACAGTCATGTCCTTACTAGTCAATAAATGACTTGGCATCCTACAATGACTATACAGTTGTTTTTGCCCTTCACCCCGCTTACCTCTGATGAGAGCAGGGAAGAACAACTGCACCTCACTACCAAACACACAGTCTGGACAATCTGTGGACAATAACATAATTGAATAGAAATGTTTTTTGTGTTTTAAAGCCAATTAGGGACCAAAATATTCCCGGAGGTATCCATGTATCTGGATGACTGAAACTCACTACCAGTTCATTTTATCGCTGATACCTGTAAACAACCAAAAATTTGACTGAACGTTTAAGCCAGACAAGTGGAAGTCTCAATTTTTGACTAATATTTTGTGCGTGTCGTTTAATATGGAGGCAGGAAAAGTACTACAGTAAGTCCATATTTATTATGATTCTAATTAGACACGAAACTTGTGTTCATGTTTTGTTATTATATACATTCAGGAGTATTTGTGATTTTACAAATTGTCCTACGGAATTTATTTCGGGTATCCGGTTCTCGATAAATAGCAAAATGTACGTTTCTATTTTCTGTGTGTGTGGGGGGGCATGGCTTCATCAAAATTTATATAAATAATTGTTTTGACTACACTAAAACGTACATATGATGTTTTCATTCTTACTCTGATAGTGTAAACTATATGGATGGTTGACCTTAGCAAGCATGATTAAGCTTCGTTGATCTGAAATACAAACATGATTAAACGTTGATCTGAAATACTAAACGTACAATGTAAAACAACTATTATGTTTTCTAAAGGGATGAGAATAATGGATCGTACTAATAAAACACACATATTAGTTCAAAACCCTCAGAGTCATATATGTTATTATCATAATGATGGATTGGTGTAACTTCAGACAAATGATGCAACTTAGAAAAATGCTAGGATTGGGCTTTGGAATAGAATAGAATAGATACATGTGACCTCTTCCTTCCTCCTTGATGTATTGGTGCAGCCACCACAATATTCTTTGAACTTGTGACACTACCGTAGTCAAATTGCCTACTGTGTTAATATTGTTATACTATGAACGGGAAATGTCTTCAACGCTATTGTAGCGACAAAATGTCTTAAACAGTACACAAATGAGGACGAGGTTTCAAGACATTTAAGTAACTCTGAAATGCAATACAGCTTACGTTTAAGACATTTAATGTCTTCAACCGGTAGGGATAACTTTTGAACAACATTTAAATGTCACAAACGTTAAAGATAACACGTTTAAGACATTTAAATGACTGATGAAACACTAACAGCTTGGGTTGGCTGTTCTACCCAGGTGTCAGAATCTTGTGGTTAGAAAATGTCTCAAATATAATCTTGCTTTGTGTTGGGATTCAGGAAGGGTCTAATCTGCCTTTGTTTTACAGATCTTTTAAAGTTCAACAAGTGACACCATATCTGAAGGTACATATTTCACCATTGTTATTGGGTTAGTTGTTTACAATTGGTACACAATGAGCAATAAGTGGTACTGGTAGAGTGCAGCTATAAACCACCATTCGTTCAAGTGCAGCACATGGATATGCTTCAGCAACTCATTAAAGGGTACGTAAATTAACTCAGTTCCTTATTCCAATATATTTCTACATGAATATTGAATTCCCTAATACCTTTTTGTACTGAATAAGAACTTGTTTCTTCACTCCAAGCTAACAGCTCTGGTCCATCTACCTCATGATCATCAGTGATCTCTTGTGTTCATGTGTGTACAACCTGATTCCACATTCTTTTAAACTTTCAGATTAGAAAACCCTAGGAACAAACTTCCGAAAGATCTGTCCACTTGTTTGAATCAAATAGAATGAGTTTTCAATAAAAGAGAACAATCTGACACTGTGTTCCCATATGAGTTAACCCAAGTACATATTGCATTGGACCACTGGCCTACGTGGGGTCTCATCAGCCATAGACCTGAAATTTGTTTTCGAAATCATATGGCGGCTCTTACTTGGCTGTGAACACTCATTTCAAACTACGCAACTGGGACGGATGAATAACTTTGAATATGTCTGTTTTTAATAAGAATATGCAGGAAGTAGATAGTGAACACTCCTGAAATAGTTCAATGAACAATCAAGTTTTTCCTGTGGTATTTTTTATATATTAGAGTTCGAGCATTGGTATAAAAATTAAAGAATCGCAAGAACCAGGGATTGTTTGGGAAGGGCTATCCATCTTTGACCAATATATGTTAAATACTAACCTTAAAGTAAAACAAGTAATTAAAATGCAATTCTACAAGCCTCCCGTGTGTGAAAAAAATCGTGGCCAGGTAACAACGACATTACAACCACGATGTTGCATCATACGAACGACAGATGGTTAATCTATGAAAAATACATGGCGCACGTTTGGCTCCAAATGGGAGAGTTTAGTGCCATTTAAATATAAGATCATCGGGATGACAGGGAACATACCAGAATAAGCGCACGGAATCCACTTTGGGGTCATATTGCGGAGTCGTACTTTTGTTTATTTTCCATTTTCCCAGCGCGTTATCACAAACGGGCAGCAAATTCCTCTTTCATCTTTCACTGGTTTCGGATCGAAAGTGATCATTGAAACTATATGTACACCCGTGGCCACACATGATGTATATAGCCTACACTGAGTGTTTCGAAGGCACTAACACTGACAACCTGGGCCCTACCCATTGAAATGTTTTGGCGTGAAAGAAAAAGTGCATATCAATTGCTTGTATTTTAGTCACACGAGAGTGCATTGAAATCGACCATTGCGCTGATGACATTCAAAAAGCATACTTGGATTTCCAAACTTCAACTGGAACGGATATGATTGTAATGTCTTTATGTAACTTGGAATGTCTGCGGTTTTTGGTAAGAATATGCCACCAAATGTACACTGTTGTGTGACATCATAAACCATAAATATTTTTCGCTGAGTATTTGGAAGAGCACTAACAAAAACAATCTGGAGCCTACCATTAAGATATTTTGCAGTGAAAGAAAAGTGCACATCAATTCTTGTATTTTTAGTCATATGAAACCTTGAAATTGGCCGTTGCGCTCGGATGACTTTCAAGCATACCCCTGAATGACACAACGTGATAAGCTGAAACTCTCATTGGTTAGTTGAACAACCCTAACCGCCCCCAAATCCATCAAAAATCCTCCAAGGGGCGCTTTTGGACAAATTGGCACTTTCAGAAACTGGTACTTTCCTTTGCAGCACTGAAATACGGGGCCAAAAATTAGCCTACTCATGCCTGGCAAGAAGTACAGGCCATAAGTGCTGAATATGAAAGATCGCTTGAAAATGCACGGTGCATTTTGAAGATAAGGGCATGTTTCCAAAGGTGCACTGATATGGATTTTTGTAGGATTCAGGAAGGTTCAGGCAAGAATACCTCGTGGGGTTAGGGTTAATGTACATCACCAGTTGAAAAAAGTAGACCATACTTTAAGAAACAGTTTGGCCAATATAATGGTTTTATTTACCTGGTTTTCCATCTTTGTTCATTACTCTGTTCGATCTTGATACTTCACTTATTGTTCAACTTTCAAATTCTTCACATCCAAGCTCCGGAAATAAACTATTATTATAACAACTGGTGTCTATAGTATTGTTACTTTGCATGTTCCTCTCACACACCCTCATTACTGCCACGAAGTCAATTTGTAATGTTTGAACAGGTAATCATCAATTTGTTCACTTCTTTGGGGTGTGGTGGTATCTTGAACTGTCGTTGTCTTTCAAATTGGTAATTTGTATTTGTATTTTTTGATGTTTTCGATGTAAGGACCCCAATGTAAAATAAGCCTATACATGTTATTGGCTTTTGGGTTTATCATTGGATAAATATGAGTGTGTTTTTCTTGTATTTTTTTGTAATGTGTCTTGTACTTTTATCATCTTTTATCCAGTCGAATAAAATCAATCAATCAATCACCTGAAGAAATTACCAATAGTGAACAGTGACTTTAAAGAGACAGTATCGTCCACAATCAACAGGACATGGAATCAGAGTGTTTATTTTTGGATTAACTTTCAGTGACCCAAAATAATTTCCCTGAAGATAAGATGTCATATTACTGTTGCTGTTTGCATAAATGATGCAGGAAGTCACTGTGTTCCTTCTTAAACTGGGACACCGATTTACATGCCCTGTTGAAAGTCTGCTCTGATTGTGACATTGCTGCCACCTGCCTTAAGTATTATACTGCTACAAATCACCAACGCCTGATCATCTGGGTGTGTTTTCCTGTCACATTTTGTTCTCAATGTTGTATGGTTTTGTTATTCTGGTTTTACCTGACAGACTGAAATGGTCAATTAAAAAGTGCAGTAACACACACACACATTCTCATTTTGCATCCTTGTGGAGACCTCTATTGACTTCTTCCTTTGTCCCTGTACTTAACAATTTCCACATAGGATTTGTTACCACAAATTTCCTTGTAGACACAGAGTCCACGTTAGAGAATTCCCCTGTGGAGACCAATTGTTCTTACCTTTCCCTTTTTGTTTAAAGGACTCCACAAGGGCAGCGAAAGTAGGCACTTTAATCTTGTCAGCTAAGGTTGTAAGTGAGGAGAAGCCTCCTATTGTTTCCTCTTTTGTTCTCTTTGTTTGTTGGACTTAAACTTTTGAAGCTTCTTCCTCCCAAATTAGATTTGTACACGTTTTTCCAAAGCGAGGACATTATTTTTGCTAACAATAACCGCCAGCAAATTCGAGGACCCATTGTTCCCTTTTATTTATAAGTCCTCGGTTTACACCTTAGACGTTTACTCACGGTACACATTCAAGATTTATCTGAGGACTCCTATTGTTTTGGTTTTTGTACACACATCGTCTTCCAGGACAACGAGAAGAACAAGAACCACCGTCAGAGCTCTATTCTTCCCTTTCTTAGTTTCTGGTATAGTGTTTGCGGCGCCAAACACGCACACCTCGACTCTTACAGGTCGGGTTTGTGGGGTACCTACCAAATTGCCCTCACTATCCTTTCTTTCAGAATTTCTCTTGGGGTATACACGGAAAGCAAAGAGACCGACTTATTGGGAACCTTTAGCTAAAACTCCGAGTGTACCGAGATCCGAATTTGTCTCGCGAAGAAGACTGCCATTGAATGACTGTTTCCTTCCTTCATACTGCAGTTTTACTGTATGATGAGCCCTGGGCTGATGAATTTGGCTATATCTGGCGAATCTAAAATGCTTTCGGATAAAATGATTGGCCATCGTTATGGGATGTCGGAATAATCAGCAATCGTTAAGTAATTGGTTAATTTTTGCCTACACCGACGTATGTATGGCACTGCATACTCACTGCTCAGTGCTCTCTGAGTGTCTGTGAAAAAAGCCACACAGGCGACTCGGGCGGGATTCAGAACCGGCCTCCTGCTTACAAGCTGGGCAGACGTCTCCAACCTCTCGACCAGCGAGAGCTTGCCCGATGCAATTGGCCTGGCCATTAGAATCCCATATAGCCCAGCGGGTTCCGCGATATATATAAGAGGTTGAGTGAAATTCTTGCGTCGGGAGATATTAACAGCGTTTATTTAATTTTGCCTACACCGACGTATGCTTATGCTTCCATGCTCAGTTAAATCAATTGTTTATCTCCCGACGCAAGAATTTCGTCAACCTCTCAATTTTATATATCATCGTGAGCCCAATAATGACAGCTTTTATCGACTTATGTGCCGTACCCGGTGGCATCCCTTGATTGGGCGATAAGGTTGTCGATGTGAAGGGTCCCAACTCATTTTGTCCAATTTGGTGTCTGTTTATTGTATCTGAACTGTGACAAACTTCTGCCTGGTTTGTATGTTGCTGTCCTGTGCTGGTAAAATTAAATTTCGCCCACGATTTATATAGTTCGTCCAAAGTACGCATCTGTTACCAAATTAACCCGGACACTGTTTGTCGTACAGACAAGAGCCCCACGCCGACCTGGAAGATTTTGTATTTAGCATTGGTTTGCAGCATGGGGAGTTTATTTCCATAGGGTGCCACTCCTCAAGATCTGCATATTATTATTATGTAAATTGATGTTGGCGCATTCCTCTTTGGTAGTGCTTGGGTATGGGAGGCCGGACACCAGCTAAACTTGCAGTCGTTGGTGTGCTGCATAGCTAGATAAAGGGTGAACAGATGTGCGCACTAAGCTTTGTTGCGTAATGGCATAGGAACCGCTTGATCTCTCTATTATACTGTATAATAATGAAAGTTGAAACCAACTCCGCATTACTGATCTCTATGCCCACTACTATTATAAACATTTGAAGATTATTATAACATTGGATTATCGTCTACGCCTTTTCCCAGGCTCTGGAGGTACCATCTGACTTTGTTGAGATCACTGAGATAATTTTGCCTCAGGATGAGAACATCTATTAAAAGTAGTAAGGTCGTCTTCCCGAGCTCCGTACGCCACAGCTGCTGCAAACGTTGACTCAACTGGGATGGGGATTATTAACGTTAATCTACTTAATGCTGTAGTTTTTGATCTTCGTTTCGACTACCGGGAACGCTGGCAGTTCATACCTGTTTCGCTATAAGTTTCTACCAGGGTGGTTTGTTTAGAAATTTTCCAAAAACATACTGATCATACCGAAGACTCACACCCGGCGAGGTTTCAAACATGGGCTACTGGTACTGCGAGAACTTGCGTCTTCCATCGACCAGATACAAACATGTTGTTTGTGAACCAATAATGTCCGCCATGTGTTATAACTAAGAATAAAGAAGAGAGCAGGCCATGTTTGTCCTGCCCTCTTCAGAACTCATAAATGCAGAACTTCTTCAATGCGCCCAGCAGAGGCTCCAGTTTGGTGGATACGTGCGCTATATATGTCCACATTATTATTGTTATTATTAACAACGAGACACTATAGGAACAATCTTCTCCACTCCAACCAGGTGAAACCCCCATTTCGTAACAACGAAGCTCAAACTGAGATACTCGACAAACCTTGATCTATTGATTCAGCATATATCTCAGAACTGTAGACTCCGGAACAGCCACACAAATGCATCCACATATTCTGCACAAAGAGAGACTGGTTACAATGACCTCAAAAAGCTGACGTCTAATTTTAGGTGACTCTACCTTGGGCATCACACCCTTCATAGTCAGTTATTCACATTTTATACACTACCGGTATATTACACAGTTATACAGTATATGCATCACCCTTCCTTAGTCCAGTTATTCTACATTGCCACTACCGGTATATTACACGGGATTATACAGTATATGCATTAACCATTTGTTTGAGAAAACACATTCATTTGCTGCATTTATTATTATAGAGGGACTATGAGGAGGATATCTGATGTAAAAGTCAAATCTCTGTGTGTTGCGGCCACCTGGATAAAGTGGCCACCTGCCAAAATATGTGTGTTTTATACCAAAACTGCCTATTTAAAACGTGGGAGAAAGTCAAGTGGTCATTTATCTCTATATTATTATGCCATTGCTATTGGCCTATATTTATTTACAGATTCAAGGTGGTAGGTGGGGCCATGTTTTTCTATTCCTTGTTGATTTATTAAAATAATGTGCTTGTTGTTGCACAGCTACATGTACACAATTAAAAGAGTGAATAGTCCAAAATTATTATGCATGATGGTTGTTTGTTGTTGATGAAAAATGAGCAGAAATATACGACTAACAGATCCTCAATATTTTGTTTTGCCCATCATCAGGACTGTGCGTGTGGCATTCCTACCACCAACAGGCCTAAACATTATACATTCCTAATTTGTTCCCAAAGGGATGCATGGTGAAAAATACATATACGTGAGTCTCACTAGTATGTGACTTTTCGGTGCTATAATAACTAATGTACCGCACTTGAGATCTTACCATAACAGGCCTAAACATTGTATACATTCTAATTTGTTCCCAAAGGGATGCGTAATTGAAAATACATGCAGCGAGTCTCACACACAAGTATGTGACTTTTCTAGTTGCTATAATAACTAATGTACCGCACTTCGTACTGCCATTCTATTTTTCGTGGATTCTAGAAATTTCTTCCCAAGACAGTACTGCTATATACACACCCCTTGCCTCATTATGTTTTTTAATGCACATTTTACACACTATTTTGGTTTGAACACTAATTTGCTTTCAGGATTGTACGCGATGTGGTTAAAAGTATATTTACCTGACTTAGTTTTTGGTGGAACAGGTTTTGTAAATGTCACATTTTCCCGCATCAACATTTCCTTTTACTGATTCACACAACAGGCATGTTTATTACTTTAAAATACACATAACTGTAATTACATTTAATGGATAACAGTACAGTGAGTAGTCTTGGTGCAAGACGTTACTCATGATTTTATACGTACATGCGCCGATCCGTTGTGATTTGATATACCAACCGCCGCTGCGGGCGCCATTCATGCCTGTCGACGGCCGCGCCGCCGCCTTGCGGCTCTGGATTGTATAGCGCCAGCTACTGTGGGTGATTTACGATTGGCGCGGGATCGTGTAATTATTATGATCCGCATAATAACGTCTTGCACCAAGACCATACAGTGAGTAACTACAGTTGAGTACTTGCGTCCCTTAGACATAAGAGTTTGATAAACATTGCAGAGCAAAACTGTACATTATACATGTAGCCTACATGTATTTCTGATATACAGTTTGTGTTTATTTACGTACAAATTTATAGATCAGGAAATAAATAAAGTGAACATTATAATTGTATAAAAAGGTTCCCACCACCAAAGAAATCAGACCTCGTAGTTGAGGGGCAATATCAAAATGTTCAGTACAGTCATGAATACACAAATACAAGTTAATAAAAAGATCGAAAATATGTATGAAATATTATTTAGAATCGCATTCGTAGTTCATAGCAGTTCATAGCACAAAGCTTTAATAATAATAACCAATTATTAACACTGGAGGAATTTTTAAAGCGTAACTCTTACACGGTGTCTGAGCGCTGTACATTGTTACCCCTGCTCATCAGGCTCATAAATCATTCCTGAAACCATCTCTAAGCTACAGGAGTATACAGCTCAATTGCTGCCATTTCAACATATAGGGCTAATCCAAGCACATAACCAACTCTTGCCCCTCACGGTAGGTACCCATTTACTCCTGGGTGGAAGGAAAGCAGTTATTGTAAGAGTGTCTTGCTCGCGGTCAGGATTCAGACCTTCCCCATTCTGACGACTCAGCCATCAGAACACTGAAATCCAATACGCCTAAACTGCTCAACCATGGCACAACGCACAGTACCGGCAAAAGCAGGTGTAAATTTAACACCAAATCTACATGGTTCAATCGACTGAATTTGTTTACAACTCTACATCGGAGATGTTCACATCGGTGCTACCGTATTAACACTTTCTGTCATATTATTGTACTTCCACCAGTGAATTGTAGCAAAAGGGGCGAGGGGAGGCCAGCGTCGCGCCAGATTTTGCGGCTTTTGGGAGAAAATAACATGATAAGCAAAAGAATATATATTACTATTCTGATGTTGTCTGTCGTCTTCCCAAGATAATTTATCCTCGGTATGTCAACATACTGATAAAGTGACATTTATCCAAAGTAATTGAGGGTTAAATTGTGCTAAATGTAAGCAATATACGAATTCCCGAAAATGCACCGGGAAATTATATTGTAATAATATTATTATACCTGCAATTTAGATGTAATTTGAGATGTAGATTTGAGATGTGATATTAGCACATATTAAAAATAAATCCACATTTAAATTTGTGTGCTATCCAGAATATACCTCCTATCATGGGATGAGTGTTTATTACTAGTTCCTGTGACAGCCAGTACAATACTTATTGACTTAACTATCCCAGTACTTGTCATGGGATGAGTGTTCACAGCCGATGCATATTCTATTGAAAACAGACATATTCAAAGTTAATCCCAGACACGTCAATCATCCGTCCAGATATATGAATTCCTTTGTACTATATAAGCAACCAACTACGAAAACGAGCGGAAATCGTCTCCAGAAATATTCATAAAACAGTTTTTTTTTTTTGTCTTTTCAGTTTCATATCTCAGCTTCTGCTCAACGTGTGAATTTCGTTTTTACTTAAAAGGAAGAATAGTTGTTCCGCTTCATAACAGCGCTTGGGTTGTAGTAGATGATTTTTTAACGTCGTACTTTTGCATGCCGAGTTAAGATCGTCCGGTTTTGTCGAATTTTACCGTGTGACGGCGGCATTTTTTTGCTCATTGCAGACTATTCAATGCGGTCCCTAAACGGTCGTAACTCAGTAACCTTCCGGACCGATTATTTTTCGTTCGAGCTTTTAAAAATAGAGGTTGATCCCTCACGGAAAGATTGGTGTAAAACTCTCGCTGATTGGCTACATTTGCTGGCGTACTTGGTACTGTTAAACTAAGCGGCGAATCAGAATGGCTGTTTGAGATCCCATTAGTGTACACGTCCACAGCATCCTGTGAGGAGTTTCAAGGTTGAACGCACAGCTCACACAGGCCCGTCGTGAAGATAATTTTATGTACTGATGTATAGGGATACACTAAAGTGTGCAAAAATAAGCAGAGAAATAGTTTGAGAAGCGAACTGATTCTTTACCAAATCATCTGAGCGCAACCCTCCATTTAACTCATTTCAATACGTTTCACATGACATGACTAAACACACCAGAATGTATGTGAAGTTACTTTAAATTTCATTAAAATAATTCAATGGGTAAGAGCTTAGTTTGTTTGTGCTGCTTCGCGAATTCACCGTTTTTCTTTGAATGCGGCTCAAAACACTACAATGCTTTGTACACATTATGGCTATTATCTGGGCACTCATGGGATGAATGTTGCAGCCACGCTCTTCTGTGCATATTCTGTTAAAAAAACCCAGACATCTGACCTGTTCAAAGTTAAACCCAGACATCATTAATAATCTGTCATCCAGTCGGTTGCAGTTGGAGGCTTCTCTATACTTTTGCAAATCATCCGGCCACGACCCTCATTTAACTCCATTTCAATACGTTCCAAGTTTCACATGACTAAAAATAACCTATGTCTATACAATTTGAAATAGTTTTCCGCATGAAATAAAAGGATTGCACATCCATTCTTTGTATTTTTAGTCATGTGAAAATGTATGAAATGGGTTAAATGATGTGAGTTGCCCGCTCGGTTGATTAGCAAAAATATAAACCCTAGTTCAACTTAAACAATCCAGAAATATTTATAGGACTTTTTAGAAATGTTTCTGACAATAACTGGAAAGAAAAACAGAATATCCAGCACGGGTTAGCCGACACCTCGTTACATTTCAGGCCATCTTAAGCATGTGGTTCCAGGAAATTTACAAAATGATGGATGATTCTGTTTTAGATTAGATATATTCAACCAACAACTAATAGTTATATTCCAAATTAAAAAGCTCCTTATTCAAAAACCAATTCGTCCGCATAACTTCCTGAATTCTGAAACATGAACATTTTTAAATAGAGACAGTAGAAGACTACACTTAAAAAAATTCTTTGTAAATTTACAATTTACAGAAAGTGCTAGCAACATAACTTTCTATCATTATTTCCATTCGCTAACCCTTCGTTTTTGTAAAATATAATTACAGACCTGTTGTTACATTATATAAAAATTAAAAAGTTATAATCGGCTTATTAACTGGAATACCATGGTTTTTTGGCAAAATACAAATGACATAAATGCAAATAACTGAACTTCTATTGTTTTGTGTTCACAACCTGCAACAATTATTCAAATTGCCACAAGCATGTGTTTATTTAATTTGGTACTTTTGTTTTGCTTTTACACACCTGTAAAAGAAATCTCGTTTTTACAGGGATTTTCCCAAAGCAGTTTGGACGCCAGGAAAGAAAATCCCGTATGGTCTGATATGAAATGACAGTTACCGTAGTTTTTGCTGAAACTTTTTCATTTATTTACGTAGAATATTTACATATTTTTACCGGATGCCGTATATGACACAGCTGTTAACGTCTATGGGAAAACGCTGCATCTACTATGGGATGGATCTGCAGATATTGGAGTTCAAATCAAACACAACTGTTTATTGTACACAATGTCTTTCCTTTACCTATACCCTTCTGACCGCGTCAATGCAGTTCTGTTTCAATCTCATTTCTAATCCTCTTCTCTCCAGTTACTAACAAACTGGAACATGTATTCTTTATATGTCTCGTCTTTTCGAAACTCTTTTTAGTCATGGGTATGCGTAATTATAATCTATTTTTAATATTTTTAAATTTTGAATGTACTTTTGCATCAACATGAAAGAGAACATCAAAATATTACCTTTTTAATCATTAAAATTAACGGTAAATTGTTTGAAAATGTAAGGCTAGAATCATCCATTTTCACATGTTTAAATATGAAATGATTCGAGCGCAAAGCTAGGATAACAAGGTCAGGTCAGTCATTTACATATTGAATACTCCCAGGCTGCAATGGGGCAGCCATATGTGCGGTTTCGACGTAAAACAATGAAAATGGATGATTATTGCGGTATTCACCGTAGAATCTAAACTTTTCGTCGGCTAAAATTACGGTAATTTTACGGTACAGTGCAGTTTTAATATAAATATAAAGGATCCGGAATCTGTAAATTACACTTTTTGGGGTTATATTTACATTGTTTTGTTTTCCTTGTTTCATTTGTTTATTTCAGTTTTACAATGAGATTTCCCACTTAAATTGAAGAAGTTGGATCCGTAAAATAAAATTATTTGTTTTGTATTTAACACAAGTTGTTTGATTATACGTCGTGATTATGTAATTGCCAGGCTTTCTAGCCTGATCTTTTAATACTGCAATAATCTGTCCCTGGTTGAAATGATTGAAATATCAACAAATGCAATAACACTTATTTATTCAGAATCTGCAACACAACAAATCAAACATGTCTATATTAGACAACACTCTCAACAGATTTTAGGGTGCTAACATATGTTATCAACATAGCTAATAATGTGGGTGACATGCCCTCCTAATAAAACTAATATATACTAAAATAAACAAGTAAACCATGTAAAGTCTTTAACGCTCGATAATAAACACTAACTAAAATAATATTTAATAAAACTATTTTGCACAAAACTCAAACTGCCTGACAATAGTAATGAGTTGCCCCTAGAAAACATAAACAAAGCAATAATACCACATAGCAAAGACATTCAGTGCACACTCAGTGCTACTCAAACAAATAATGTTGGTGAACCCCAAAAAATAAAATAAATAAAATAAATACATAAAAGTAAAAGCAAATAACCTGTTAAGTCTAAAAAAAGCAGAAATTTTACAATTTCGACTGTAATTTACAAATTCTATGTTCAATACCAATAATTATGGTTAAAATCAACAAATTGGCAGTAAAATACTTCTAAGAAATATTTACAGAAAGAGGGGTTTATTTACATCAAAAACAAAACAAAAAAACATGTAAAATCAAATAACAAACAAACAATCTGTGTAAAAAACAGGGTACACAGTGTATTTTTACAGTGTAGTACTACTACTGTGGTCCATATCCTCACCGTTTCACGAAGAAAGGACCAATTGGGAAAAAACATAAAGTTTGATTTTCGACATTCTGAATTACATGAAATCTACATCCCATAAAAATTACAGGGAGATTCTAAACTCATTAGTTTTTGTAATTACACTAGTTGGCCAAGGGCAAAATAGTGCTAAGGGCAATTTGCATTTTCACAGAAGGGACAATTGAATACACAGCATCGAGCTTTAAGTAATACTGACATTTAAACGTACCATGTCACATTCAAGAGGCAACATATGCTTGCATAAACCATCTGCCCTATGTGAAAAGAACAGATTTCAAATTTTTCTAATGTTTCAACTTTTCAACAACAGGACGATTAATCACAATGTACGGTAATTAATATTTGAAGACAATAATCCCTTCGAGAAAACGCTCAAATCAACACAACCTTACCAGTGTCCCTTCGACAGAAAAACGCTAGAAGATTCCATGCCAAATCACCCAATCTAAATTTTTGAAGATTTGTCAGATTTTGCCGATTTTATTTTCAACATACCTCCATTAGGTTGAGATGACCAGTTTGATGGTGTAAAAAATCATAGCAAAATTTATCAGAGCCAAACATACATGTACATAAAACACCTACATGTATACTGTGTGGTGTACTATATTTACGTGTATACCTGTACATAAGCAGAAATACCAACTATTTGAAAATATCGTCCTGACCATGAAGGAGAAAAGATACCACACTGAATTTTCTTACATACATTAGATAGGATCACAATATTTAAAGGAATGCTAAAAGTTTTCAATTACAAAGGGTGTTGTTACACCTGGTCAACAATTTTTGCCTGCGAACCTACCTTCAGACTCCAGCCAAACCTCCAATGAAGGTATGATTAGTCCATCCTGGTTTAGGGGCAGACATACGCACTATAAAGCAATCTGACCACTCGTGTGGTCATGCCAGAGGGCCAAAAATGTCAAAAAGTAACCTACGTGTTGACTCAATTGTGGGTTTTCAGTAAGGAGCTCTAACTGAAGAAGATATACTACTTTGACAATAGATTCTGAAGTAGATTGTTTTTCATCCTATATAATCAATTTTCAACAAAATATCTTTACCCAATTTTGAGATATACACCTTAAAAATGATGTACTTAATTGTACCTACTTTTCACATGTTTAGCCTAAACATATTTAGATTGTGCTTTTCTGTGGTTGTGTTTATGCTAAAAACCATATGAACAGATGTCAAAAAAGCTAAGCACGTTTAGCTTTGTGAGGCATGTACAGAAGGATAATACGTTTTGCATTTAAACGCGTTATTTAACTAAACATGTGGAAAAAGTAGGGTTACAATTGAGGTGTCTTAGAAATAATGTTTAAATTTCTAAACACCATTTTTACAGTCCTTAGACACTCTGAAAAGCACCAAAAAAATCACTGACTTTGCTGTACGTAGCTATATTTTCAGGGCTCATATCTCGGAAACGACTTGGGTTGGGAGACAAGAAAATTTGCTGTGTGTTCATTATATCCATATTAGGTATGTTGAAAAAGAGTCGGCCGAAAAATGTGAGTCAGTCAGTGACCAACCACTGGGTGAGTTGGCATGGAATGACTCTTTGACGAGTTTGTGAGAAAACACCAAAACACTGCTGCCCTCAATATTCCCTCATAGCGTGCAAATACAGAAACATATCCCCAGTACCAGCTTCACACTGGCTCACGACGCCACTCAATAATTCCGCTTAGTTTTGTTACAGGCGCTGTAATGACAAAGCTTTCGATGCCAGAAGGTTTTCAGAGGCTATTATTGGCCTGTCCCAGGTCCTGTGAGTGGCGCTCGCTGCGCTTTCCGTTTCACGACCGGGATAATTTAGAAAATAATCCGTTTCTAGCGTTTTCTGCTTTTATTACAAAAATGTACAGCGACGAGTGACACGCGACCGGGCAACTTGCGACGTTTAGAAGGAGTGACGCGCGACGTTTAGGAATGGCAGAATTGAATTCCATACTATGGGGGGCTAGAGATGTCTAGCACACCGCTGGTTCCTCGGAAGAAGTCTACACGGTCTGGCTTTGTTGGAAGTTAAAAAGACCGGGTTGGCATCTACATGCTGAACCTACTACTGTGCGTATATGGGTTTATGTCAGACCTCGGCTGTTGAATACGCAACCCTGTTTGGCATTCCAGCATCACACTCGCACAATCAAAACCGTATTGAGATATATTCAAAAAGAGTTTGCTCCGTATTATTCTAGGAAATAAATATATCCATTACCGTAGATGAAGCGAGTATCCACTTTAGGTCTGAACAACACCTCCATGATAGAAGAACCTCTCTTTGTACCAGGAAATTTGCCAAATTAAAACTTGGAACTTGGTAGATTGTGCAGATGGTTCCTAAAACTAAAGATTGACACTCTATGAACCTCAAGATCCAAATCGGGTCCTTCAAAGGCACTCTTTCACCTCGAACAGATTCAGAGACAAGATCCTGTGCCATACCTCACTAGACTACTTAACAAATGAAGTAATTTACTCTTTTACTTTTAATTTAGATAA